>JARQOD010010133.1:0-28498 GCA_033576555.1 Oophaga sylvatica | reverse complement strand
GACTGCTGTGGCCTGGTATTATCAGGCTGGCAAGGTCCATGGATCTTGGCTCCTTAACAGCCTGAAAATCCAGGCCTCAGCGGTCTGCTTCATCTGGCTGGTTAACAAAAATAGGGGGGACCCCACGCCATTTTTTTTTCGAAGGGAACCCCTATTTTTGTTAATCAGTTCCCTCTGACGTCACTGATTGTGTCCCTGGCTGACCTGAAGTGAAAGTGGAAAGCAATCAATTAAGCTTTCCACTTAAGGGCCCGTCTCACATAGCGATATCGCTACCGAGATCGCTGCTGAGTCACTAGTTTTGTGACGCAGCAGCAAGCTCACCAGCGATATCGCTGTGTGTGACATTCAGCGACGATCAGCCCCCCTGCCGGGTATCGCTGATCGTCGCTGAAATGTCAGGACCTTTGATCGCTGGTTTCCCGCTGACAGGCACACATCGCTGCGTGTGACAGGCGGGAGACCAGCGATCCGCTGGTAACCAAGGTAGACAGCGGGTTTCCAGGCGCGGGGCTGTGCCTAGAAACCCGCTGTGTACCTTGGATACCAGCGCCCTGATGCAGGGAGCTGGTATCCAAGGTACACAGCGGGTTTCCAAGCGCTGCGCGGTGCCTGGAAACCCGCTGTGTACCTTGGTTACCAGCGGATCGCTGGTCTCCCGCCTGTCACACGCAGCGATGCGTGCCTGTCAGAGGGAAACCAGCGATCAAAAAAAGGTCCTGACATTTCTGCGACGATCAGCGATACCCGGCAGGGGGGCTGATCGTCGCTGAATGTCACACACAGCGATATCGCTGGTGAGCTCGCTGCTGCGTCACAAAACTAGTGACTCAGCAGCGATCTCGGTAGCGATATCGCTATGTGAGACGGGCCCTTAAGCGATGTTACCCGCAGTGTCGCTGTCCCAGATCGCTGCCTGAGCTGCCTGTTTGCCAGCTCAGCAGCGATCATGTAGCGATACACCAGCGATCCTGACAAGTGCATATCGTTGTCGGGATCGCTGGTGTATCGTTATGTGACACCCAGCCTTTACTCTCCTGTCAGGCAGGAGAGGAACTCATTCATTTGGGGTTTACTGTGAGGCTGCAGCATTAGCTGCGGTCCCTGCAGTAAACATTAACCCTTTCTGAAGGATTACACCGTGGGACCTGACTGTGCATGGGATAGGTAAGAATAATTTTGCTTTTTTATTTTATTTTTATTACAGGAAATGGTTTTTGCAGTAAAATAAAAGATGGTCAAAAACATGTGTCTTTATTTCATTAAAATGATTTTTAATTAAAGTGTGTGTGTTTTATTTTTATTTCATGCAATAGGATTAATAATTGATAGTTGTCTAATTGACAGCTCTCAATTATTAACCTGGCTTAAGGTCACCTTTCAATAGCAAGGTGGCTTTAACCCCATATTAACCCATTCGCCACCGCTACAGGGCAATGGGAATAGACGGGCAAAGTGCCAGAAAGGGCGAATCTAATTATAGATTTGTCTTTCCTGGGGTGTCTGGGGCAGATGTTAGTAGCCGGGGGGGGGGCAAAAATAATGGTCCCTCTCTGGGCTATTATTGTCTGCCCCCACTCACTGGCTTTGTCTGTCTGGTTGCGAAAATAGGGCGGGAGCCCACGCATTTTTTTTCAGCAATTTTACACCTCATATATATATATATATATACATGTCATTGAATTTGTGACACATATATATATATATTATATTTGTAGTTCATACACTTCTACATAGTATAATAGCCGCTAATTCAATTGCCGGCTTTTGTGAAAATGCATCACCCGACATGAAATGACACTTGGTGTACATAGGGTTAACCATGTCTTTTCATGTCCTTTGCTATCTAATTTGCACAAACAATTAAATCAGACTATGTGTGCAAAATTTCACACCTGTAGGGGTTAATTAAAGGTGTAAATTCGTAGCAAAAAAGTCCGTTTTTTTTTACAACGAATTTACACCTTTAATTAACCCCTACAGGTGTGAAATTTTGCACACATAGTCTGATTTAATTGTTTGTGCAAATTAGATAGCAAAGGACATGAAAAGACATGGTTAACCCTATGTACACCAAGTGTCATTTCATGTCGGGTGACATGAAATGACACTTGGTGTACATAGGGTTAACCATGTCTTTTCATGTCCTTTGCTATCTAAGGCCGGAGTCACACTGGCGACAAAATCGGACGACTGCAATGCGATGAAATATCGCATTGCAGTCGGACCTATGTTAATCTATGGAGCAGCTCCCAGTATCAGATTTTTTGTGGTCCGTTTTAAACGTCCGTGTACAATCGCAGCATGCTGCGATTGTCACCGATTGTCGGTCGACAATCGCCAATGCAAGTCTATGGGAGCGATGAAAAATCTGATTACAAACGGACCACACTGTGTGACTTGCGATGAAATCGCATCGGTGTCCTTTAGAAAAGCCGGCAATTCATCCCCGCCTATACTGTAAAATCACACTGACAGCTTTAATAAAGACTAGAAAGAATAGATATATACACATAGAACACATACATATATATATACATGTCATTGTGACATGTATATATACATATATTTATAGTTCCTAGACTTCTACATACTGTAATAGCCGCTAATTCAATTGCCGGGTTTTGTGAAATCACAGAAGCCGACATGAAATGATACATTGTTTCCACACATTTAACCATGTAATTTCATGTATTTTTATATATGTTTGAAACATACAATTACATGAGTGTATTTGTGCAAAATTTCAGACATGTAGGGGTTAATTAAAGGTGTAATTTCGTTGAAAAAAAATGCGTGGGCTCCCGCTGTATTTTCTCCACCAGACAGACAAAGCAAAGCGAGTGGGGGCAGATAATAATAGCCCAGGGAGGGTGCATTTTTTTGTGCCCCCCCTGGCTACTAACATCTGCCCCCAGACACCCCAGAAAGGGCAAATCTATAATTAGATTCGCCCTTTCTGGCACTTTGCCCGTCTATTCCCATTGCCCTGTAGCGGTGGCGAATGGGTTAATCTCACCTTACTGTCACCTTGCAATTGAAAGGTGACCTTAAGGCAGGTTAATGATTGATAGCTGTCAATTAGACAACTATCAATTATTAATCCTATTGAAGTAAATAAAAAAACACACACACTTTAAGAATAAATAATTTTAATGAAATAAAAACACATTTTTTTGACCATATTTTATTTTACACTAAATCCGTGCGAAGCCATTGATCTCCTAAAATAAAGAAAAAGAAATAAAACAACATTATTCTTACCTATTCCGCCGATCTGTCACGTCCCACGCTGTAATCCTTCACAAAGGGTTAACTAGCTTTGAGCCAAGCAGTGCAAGTAATCCTGCATGCTCAGCTCAAAGCTCATGAATGAATAAGTTCCTCTCCTGGCGACAGGAGAGGATGTGTTTCATGAATGAAGCTTAATTGATTGTGTCCACTTTCCCTTTAGGTCAGGTCACTACAGTTAAATTGGCAAGAAATCAATTAAGCTCCATTCATGAATCTATTCCTCTACTTTCGCTGGGAGAGGAACTTATTCATTCAGGGGAATACAGGTCTGAGACAGCATTATTAGCTCTCTGCGACCTGTAACCTGTTAACCCTTTCTGATGGATTACACCGTGGGACCTGACTGTACATCGGATTGGTAAGTATAATTTTGCTTTTTTATTTTATTTTTATTACAGGAAATGGTTTTAGCAGGAAAATAAAATATGGTCAAAAACTGTGTGATTATTTAATTAAACTTATTTTTTATTAAAGTGTGTGTGTTTGATTTTTCTTTCATACAATAGGATTAATAATTGATAGTTGCCTAATTGACAGCTATCAATTATTAACCTGGCTTAAAGTGACCTTTCAATTGCAAGGTCATTTTAACCCCTTATTAACCCATTCGCCACCGCTACAGGGCAATGGGAATAGACGGGCAAAGTGCCAGAAAGGGCGAATCTAATTATAGATTTGCCCTTTCTGGGGTGTCTGGGGGCAGATGTTAGTAGCCAGGGGGGGCACAAAAAAAATTTACCCTCCCTAGGCTATTATTATCTGCCCCACTCGCTTGCTTTGTCTGTCTGGTGGAGAAAATACAGCGGGAGCCCACGCATTTTTTTTTAACGAATTTACACCTTTAATTAACCCCTACATGTCTGAAATTTAGCACACATATACTCATGTAATTGTATGTTTCAAACATATATAAAAATACATGAAATTACATGGTTAAATGTGTGGAAACAATGTATCATTTCATGTCGGCTTCTGTGATTTCACTGAAGCCGGCAATTGAATTAGCGGCTATAACAGTATGTAGAAGTGTAAGAACTATAAATATATGTATATATATATATATGTCACAATGACATATATATATATATATATATATATATATATGTGTATATATCTATTCTTTCTTTTGGCATTTAAATACTATTCTTTTGGATCCATTATATGTCAGTTTTGCAAGCCTGCGAGAAAATCTCGCAAGTCGGATGAAAATCGGATGTTACAAGGTACACACACATGCGATTAAATCGCATCTTTGAAGGAAAATCGGATGCCAGAAGGATGTGTGATGTTTTTATTTTGATCCGATTGTCGACCGTCTAAAACGGACCGTTTTTTTGTGGTTGTGTGTGACTCCAGCCTAATTTGCACAAACAATTAAATCAGACTATGTGTGCAAAATTTCACACCTGTAGGGGTTAATTAAAGGTGTAAATTCGTAGCAAAAAAGTCCGTTTTTTTTACAACGAATTTACACCTTTAATTAACCCCTACATGTCTGAAATTTAGCACACATATACTCATGTAATTGTATGTTTCAAACATATATAAAAATACATGAAATTACATGGTTAAATGTGTGGAAACAATGTATCATTTCATGTCGGCTTCTGTGATTTCACTGAAGCCGGCAATTGAATTAGCGGCTATAACAGTATGTAGAAGTGTAAGAACTATAAATATATGTATATATATATATGTCACAATGACATATATATATATATATATATATATATATATATATATATATATATATATATATATATATATTGTGTATATATCTATTCTTTCTTTTGGCATTTAAATACTATTCTTTTGGATCCATTATATGTCAGTTTTGCAAGCCTGCGAGAAAATCTCGCAAGTCGGATGAAAATCGGATGTTACAAGGTACACACACATGCGATTAAATCGCATCTTTGAAGGAAAATCGGATGCCAGAAGGATGTGTGATGTTTTTATTTTGATCCGATTGTCGACCGTCTAAAACGGACCGATTTTTTGTGGTTGTGTGTGACTCCAGCCTAATTTGCACAAACAATTAAATCAGACTATGTGTGCAAAATTTCACACCTGTAGGGGTTAATTAAAGGTGTAAATTCGTAGCAAAAAAAGTCCGTTTTTTTTACAACGAATTTACACCTTTAATTAACCCCTACAGGTGTGAAATTTTGCACACATAGTCTGATTTAATTGTTTGTGCAAATCAGATAGCAAACGACATGAAAAGACATGGTTAACCCTATGTACACCAAGTGTCATTTCATGTCGGGTGCTTCTGTCTTTTCACTGAAGCCGGCTTTACCCGGCAATTGAATGAGAGGATATTTTACTATGTAGAAGTGTATAAACTATACATATATGTATATATATATGTCACAATGACATGTATATATATATATATGTATTCTATGTGTGTATATTTAGTGTTTACAAGGAAAGAATGGTGTTTTTTTAGTTGCGATATTTTGTTCCCATAGACTTACATGGGACTTCCGGTATCGGTATCGGGTATCGCCGATATTTTAGTGATATCGGCGATACCATTCCGATTCCGATACTTTAGGATATCGGAAAGTATCGCTCAACTCTAGTGATCACCTTAACAGCAATTACTTGCAAAGTCAATATTTGGCTAGAAAATGAACTTTATCCCCAAAACACATTTCAACATCATTGCAGCCCTGCCTTAAAAGGACCAGCTAACCTCTTTTCAGTGATTGCTCCATTAACACAGGTGTGGGTGTTGATGAGGACATGGCTGGAGATCAATCTGTCACGATTAAGTAAGAATGACACCACTGGACACTTTAAAAGGAGGCTGGTGCTTGGCATCATTGTTTCTCTTCTGTTAACCATGGTTATCTCGAAAGAAACACGTGCAGTCATCATTGCAATGCACAAAAATGGCCTAACAGGGAAGAGTATCGCAGCTAGAAAGATTGCACCTCAGTCAACAATCTATCGCATCATCAAGAACTTCAAGAAGAGAGGTTCCATTGTTGCCAAAAAGGCTCCAGGGCGCCCAAGAAAGACCAGCAAGCGCCAGGACCATCTCTTAAAAGTGTTTCAGCTGCGGGATTGGGCTACCAGCAGTGCAGAACTTGCTCAGGAATGGCAGCAGGCAAGTGTGAGTGCATCTGCACGCACTGTGAGACGGAGACTCTTGGAGCAAGGCCTGGTCTCAAGGAGGGCAGCAAAGAAGCCACTTCTCTCCAGAAAAAACATCATGGACAGACTGATATTCTGCAAAAGGTACAGGCAGTGGACTGCTGAGGACTGGGGTAAAGTTATTTTCTCTGATGAATCCCCTTTTCGATTGTTTGGGACATCAGGAAAACGCCTCATTCGGAGAAGACAAGGTGAGAGCTACCACCAGTCTTGTCTCATGCCAACTGTTAAGCATCCTGAAACCATTCATGTGTGGGGTTGCTTCTCAGCCAAGGGAATCGGCTCTCTCACAGTCTTGCCTAAAAACACAGCCATGAATAAAGAATGGTACCAGAATGTCCTCCAAGAGCAACTTCTCCCAACCCTCCATGAGCAGTTTGGCGATCAACAATGCCTTTTCCAGCATGATGGAGCACCTTGCCATAAAGCAAAGGTGATAACTAAATGGCTCAGGGAACAAAACATAGAGATTTTGGGTCCATGGCCTGGAAACTCCCCAGATCTTAATCCCGTTGAGAACTTGTGGTCAATCATCAAGAGATGGGTGGACAAACAAAAAACCTAAAATTCTGACAAAATGAAAGCATTGATTGTGCAAGAATGGACTGCTATCAGTCAGGATTTGGTCCAGAAGTTGATTGAGAGCATGCCAGGGAGAATTGCAGAGGTCCTGAAGAAGAAGGGTCAACACTGCAAATATTGACTTGCTGCATTAACTCATTCTAACTGTCAATATAAGCTTTTGTTACTCATATGTTTGCAATTATATTTCTGTCTGTGATAAAAACATCTGTCAAACACACACATAAAAACCAGAGGGCAGCAGATCATGTGAAAATATAATATTTGTGTCATTCTCAAAACTTTTGGCCATGACTGTATAAAGCTCCATACAGTATATGATGGGCCCCATATATTGCTCCATACAGAATGTGCTCCATATAATGCTCCATACAGAATAGGCCCCTTATGTGCTCCATATGATGCTCCATACCCTATATGATGCCCATATGATGCTCCAGTATATGATGGGCCCCATGGATGAGTCTCCAGTGTATGATGGGCCCCATGGTGGATGCTCCAGTGCATGATGGGCCTTTATAATACTCCGTATATAATGGGCCCATTATGATGCTCCAGTATATGATGGGCCCCATGGATGATGCTCCAGTGTATGATGGGCCTATATAATGCTCCATATAAAATGTGCCCCATTTATAATGCTCCAGTGTATAATGGGCCCGTATATAATGCAACAGTGTATGATGGGCCCATTTATAATGCTCCAGTGTATGATGGGCCCCATGGATGAGTCTCCAGTGTATGATGGGCCTATATAATGCTCCATATATAATGGGCCCATATGATGCTCCAGTATATGATGGGCCCCATGGATGATGCTCCACTGTATGATGGGCCTATATAATGCTCCATATATAATGGGCCCCATTTATAATGCTCCAGTATATAATGGGCCCCGTGTATGATGCTCCAGTGTATGATGGGCCCCATTTATAATGCTCCAGTGTATGATGGGCCCCATGGCCAGTGTATGATGGGCCTATATAATGCTCCATATATAATGGGCCCATTTATAATGCTCCAGTATATAATGGGCGCCGTATATGATGCTCCAGTGTATGATGGGCCCCATTTATAATGCTCCAGTGTATGATGGGCCCCACGGAAGATGCTCCAGTGTATGATGGGCCCCATTTATAATGCTCCAGTGTATGATGGGCCCCATGGATGATGCTCCAGTGTATGATGGGACTATATAATGCTCCATATATAATGGGCCCCATTTATAATGCTCCAGTATATAATGGGCCCCGTATATGATGCTCCAGTGTATGATGGGCCCCATTTATAATGCTCCAGTGTATGATGGGCCCCACGGAAGATGCTCCAGTGTATGATGGGCCCCATTTATAATGCTCCAGTGTATGATAGGCCCCATGGATAATGCTCCAGTGTATGATGGGCCTATATAATGCTCCATATATAATGGGCCCCATATGATGCTCCAGTATATGATGGGCTCCATGGATGATGCTCCAGTATATGATGGGCCACATGTTTAATGCTTTAGTGTATGATGGGCCCCATGGATGATGCTCCAGTGTTTGATGGGCCTATACAAAGCCCCATATATAATGGGCCCCATATAGAGATGAGCGACTTTCCCTTTTTCCCTTTTTCTCAAAAGTCGGGTCGAACGAAGTCGGGTGACTAATGGAAATGGTCGGGTCGGAGTCGAAAATCCGACCCCAATGCAAGTCAAAGGGAAATAAAAGTCGGCAGGGAGTGGAGGACAGTAAACACACCTACAGTGCCCATTTTCAGAGCTGGCGGGTGGCTCAGCCAAGGAGCGGTGCCGCGCGGCTGAGCCGCCCTCCAACTCAGCCAATGAGCGGCGCGGGATACAAATTCCCCTGTCAAAGCAGTGCGGCACCGCTCATTGGCAAAGCCGGCGGGCGGCTCAGCCAATGAGCGGCGCAGGATTCAAATCCCCGCCATTGGCTGAGCGGTGCCACCCAGCTTTGGTATGTGTGTGTGTGTATGTAGGCATCGTCCGATGGGACTACAAGTCCCATCCGGCTATGCCTTCTACACTGTCAGTGAGTCACACATTAGCCAATGATGGGACAGTAGTAGTCCCATCATCCGGCTAATGTGTTGAATGTAAAAAAAACCATACATTACATACACCACATACAGAACATACAACATATAACACAGAACATACATATAACATACAACACATAACATACAGAACATACATATAACATACAACACATAACATACAGAACATACATATAACATACAACACATAACATACATATAACATACATATAACATACAACACATAACATACAGAACATACATATAACATACAACACATAACATACAGAACATACATACAACACAGAACATACATATAACATACAACACATAACATACAGAACATACATACAACACAGAACATACATATAACATAAAACACATAACATACAGTACATACATATAACATACAACACATAACATACAGTACATACATATAACATACAACACATAACATAGAGAACATACATATAACACATAACATAAGAACATACATATAACTTACAACACATAACATACAGAACATACATATAACATAAAACACAGAACATACAGAACATACATATAACACATAACATACAGAACATACATATAACATACAACACATAACATACAGAACATACATGTAACATACAACACATAACATACAGAACATACATATAACATACAACACATGACATACAGAACATACATATAACACATAACATACAGAACATACATATAAACATACAACACATAACATACAGTACATACATATAACATACAACACATAACATACAGTACATACATATAACATACAAACATAACATACATTACATACATATAACACATAACATACAGCACATACATATAACATACAACACATAACATACATATAACATAGAACACATAACATACAGAACATACATATAACATACAAACATAACATACAGAACATACATACAACACTGAACATACATATAACATACAACACATAACATACAGAACATACATACAACACAGAACATACATATAACATACAACACATAACATACAGAACAAACATACAACACAGAACATACATATTACATACAACACATGACATACAGAACATACATATAACACATAACATACAGTACATACATATAACATACAACACATAACATACAGAACATACATATAACATACAACACATAACATACAGAACATACATATAACATACAACACATAACATACATATAACATACATATAATATACAACACATAACATACAGAACATACATATAACATACAACACATAACATACAGAACATACATATAACATACAACACATAACATACAGAACATACATATAACATACAACACATAACATACATATAACATACATATAACATACAGCACATAACATACAGAACATACGTATAACATACAACACATAACATACAGAACATACATACAACACAGAACATACATATAACATACAACACATAACATACATATAGCATACAACACATAACATACAGAACATACATATAACACATAACATACAGTACATACATATAACATACAACACATAACATACAGAACATACATATAACACATAACATACAGAACATACATATAACATACAACACATAACATACAGAACATACATATAACATACAACACATAACATACAGAACATACATGTAACATACAACACATAACATACAGAACATACATATAACATACAACACATGACATACAAACATACATATAACATACAACACATAACATACAGTACATACATATAACACATAACATACAGAACATACATATAACATACAACACATAACGTACAGAACATACATATAACATACAACACATAACATACAGAACATACATATAACATACAACACATAACATACATATAACATACAACACATAACATACAGAACATACATATAACATACAACACATAACATACAGAACATACATATAACATACAACACATAACATACAGAACATACATACAACACAGAACATACATATAACATACAGCACAGAACATACAGAACATACATACAACACAGAACATACATATAACATACAACACATAACATATAGAACATACATATAACACATAACATACAATACATACATATAACATACAACACATAACATACAGTACATAAATATAACATACAATACATAACATACAGAACATACATATAACATACAACACATAACATACAGAACATACATTAACATACAACACATAACATACATCTATAACATACAACACATAACATACAGAACATACATATAACATACAACACATAACATACAGAACATACATATAACATACAACACATAACATACAGAACATACATACAACACAGAACATACATATAACATACAACACATAACATACAGAACATACATATAACACATAACATACAGTACATACATATAACATACAACACATAACATACAGTACATAAATATAACATACAACACATAACATACAGAACATACATATAACACATAACATACAGAACATACATATAACAGACAACACATAACATACAGAACATACATATAACATACAACACAACATACAGAACATACATGTAACATACAACACATAACATACAGAACATACATATAACATACAACACATGACATACAGAATATACATATAACATACAACACATAACATACAGTACATACATATAACACATAATATACAGAACATACATATAACATACAACACATAACGTACAGAACATACATATAACATACAACACATAACATACAGAACATACATATAACATACAACACATAACATACATATAACATACAACACATAACATACAGAACATACATATAACATACAACACATAACATACAGAACATACATAAAACATACAACACATAACATACAGAACATACATGCAACACAGAACATACATATAACATACAACACAGAACATACAGAACATACATACAACACAGAACATACATATAACATACAACACATAACATACAGAACTTACATATAACACATAACATACAATACATACATATAACATACAACACATAACATACAGTACATAAATATAACATACAACACATAACATACAGAACATACATATAACACATAACATACAGAACATACATATAACATACAACACATAACATACAGAACATACAGATGTGTAGCCCTGGTATGTAAGGCACACATAAAAATCCTGGAGTCTGCACAGAAAGGTAACAGTTAAAGCTCACATCATCCATTCACACTTTAGACACACCCTCAGGGTATATAAGCTAGTGATGTACAGCAGCTAGTGGGGAGTCTTCCAGGAAGTGAAGTGAAAGACAGTCACTCAGTTGGTTCCTGTCAGCAGTTCAGAAAGTGGAGGCTAGTAAGGGTGAGCCAGTTCATCCTAGCCTAGTCAGAGCTGTTCCTTAACCTGAAGACAGAGACAGCTTTGAAGAAAGGAAAGTTTGCAGCAGAAACTTCAGTCGCCTGTCCCAAGGACAGTGAAGTTCAGTTGATGTGTTCCTGAACTAGGAGAATACTGAGAATCTGTCAGCAAGCTCCAAGGAAGAAGCAAGAAAGGATTGACTTGTACTACCTTAGGAAGTGTGCAGTGCCTGTGTTGAGAGTGGAAAGCAGGGCGAAGGGCACAGTAGAGAGGACGGAGCAGTGCCTTAGGTAGTGAATTGCCTACACTAATTATCCGGTCACTGGGGACCGAGGAGTTGCTATTGATTCACTCATAGTAACGGAATAACCAGAGTCTTACTGGACCTTAGGTCGCAGAAAGCAGCCTTTGAAGTGTCGGTACGTAATCGGGGTCAGGAGGAACAAGGACTTTTAGCTAGGCCTAGCATAGAAGGACTCTGTTCTCACCACATAGAAGGCTCCACCACAATACTGACCGGGCAGTACAGCTATGGAGTTAGCTGGAGTATTCGGAGTTAACTTAGTTCTATGCGAGTTGGACTCATCATATTGAAAGTTAAGGAGGCCTCTAACCTGCTCTGCTGTTACCTGGACGTGCAGTCTCCACCCCGACCAGCTCCCCGGGACCTGCCTAACATCTGACAAGTAAAAGGTATGGAAAGACGCTGGATGGTGTGAGACTGATTCATTTATCTGCACCCTACATGATTAATACCATAGACTTTGAGGGACCAGTCCCACCTGTGGGGGACCCGTCATCTAGCTGCCACAACATCCCCTCAGAGATCTACAGCAGCGCTGGTCTTAGTGACTAGAAAACTACAGGTGGCGTCACGAACTGTTATCTACCAATCCCCTGTAAATAATCCCCCCCATCATACGCCTGACCGCCAGGGCCACGGACCGAGCCACCGCTGCCAGTGACACAAATCCCATAGACTTCCATGGGCTCGGCTCCGAGTACCCCATAGCCCTGGTAACCCACAATTGTGGTGCGGGTCAACAAACTTTGGCGTCACGAACAGGATACGAAACTTGCAGCATTGCGAGCCCTGTGTGCCTGTGGAGTGTTTTGGTGAAAAAGACTGTCTGTGCTTTTGGCGCCAAATACCGCCATATTTGCCGCCATATTCGCGCCCTGAGGTGCTGGAGAAGAAGGTGGGCGTACCTGAAAAGCGCGCAGAGTCTCGGACACGCCCCCGGCTCTGACTCAGCGGCAGGTCCTGCGACAGGAAGTGAACGCTCTGACATCAGAGCGCCTGCGACGAAGGTCCTGTCCCCATCGCTGTGCTTGTGGAGCGGCAGCTTCTGGAAACGGTAGGCCCCGATTAACCAAGGGGGCACTAATATGTCGCAACAACCTGCCGACAGTGCGGCCCCAGCCGGAGGCCCCGACCCCGCGCCGCGTGGCATTGTAGCGCCGGATAGGGGCGCAGGCCCAGCACCCGGCCCGGTAGTCCCGCTCATGCCACTAACGCTCCCATATATGCCTGGGGCGAAATGGCTCCCCCAGTACAGCGGCGAGCCAGGCACTTTAGCAGGATTCAAACGGAAGATATGCAGTGTCCTGGAAATGTACTCCATGTCTGAGAGGCAAAAAGCTGCAGTATTAATAGGGCAGCTAACTGGCGCTGCTGAGAGAGAAGTGGAGACTTGGGCTACCACGGACCAGGAGTTGGTGCCTGCAATCCTCTTAAAGTTACAGGCCATTTTTGAAGATCGCACCGAAACAGATCTCCGGATGGCATTCTACAACTGTTCACAGCAACCAAGTGACAGTATAAGGGACTATGACTGCCGACTACAAGGGGCCCTGAGAGCCCTCAAGCAGGTTAATACCATAAGTGTCATTGATGAAAGTAAGATGCTGAAAGAACAATTTGTGCAAGGACTGAGGTCCCAATCGGAACGCAGAACTGTAAATTGGTGGTCTTTAGATCATCCAGATGCCACCTTTGATGCCCTAAAGGACATGGCAATAAAAGGACTGCGACCCTTGGGCAAACCTGAAGTGGCAACCCAACTGTCACGCTGTCTAATGATATGTATACAATGTCAGTAAACTATTAATACAGGAACAACACTCTATACAACAAGTAGTATAGCAACATCAGCATGTAAGTATAGAATAGATTTACCTGACACGATATCTGCTGAACTCAGGGTTAATCTTGAGGACTTGATGAGCTGAAACAGGAAAGAGGTGGACCGGGATCTAACCTGACCCTAAACTGGGGTCCTAACTAATCCCTCACCTTGGAGGTACTGATAATGGTTCAGAGGTCCAAGTCTCCAACCTAACCCTGTCTCCTATCAGACCCTGAACCCTGTAATCAGTCCTAAGAAGGATCCTGACTACCACCAAAGGGATATGGGCTGATCTCAGCTAAATACACAGATTAGACATATAAGACAGACAGGATAACACACGCTTGCATACACACTCAAACACCAAAGGAAAATAAATGGTATGGGAAATAAACTCTAACCAAGTTGAGCTTAGAACAACTAAGGAGCTCACAACTAAAGTCTATACAGATTAATTCCTATCTGTGGTCTGCATGAAGGTTTCACTGGCAACTCCCCAAGCAGACAGCCAGGAATTTAAAGGAAACCAATCAACAAATAATCAATTGCAGCCGGGAGAAACTGCACCCAGTCCCAGCACCGAGCACAGACAGAATTAACTCCCTAGCTGCCAATCACAAAGAAACAGCAGCTCAGCTGTGAGAAGTCAAAATGTGCAACCGCGACGATCTTTGTGGCAATGCACACATGACAGTACCCCCCCTTCTACGAGGGGCCTCCGGACCCTCAGGGCCAGGCCTGCCCGGGTGAGTTCTGTGGAATGTCCGAACCAAACGATCTGCGTTAACATCAGACGCAGGGACCCACGTCCTCTCCTCCGGACCATACCCCTTCCAATGCACCAAGTACTGAAGGGACCGGCGATTCAGACGTGAGTCAATGATCTTTGATACTTGAAATTCCAAGTTACCATTGACCAACACAGGAGGAGGAGGTAGAGGTGACGGTATGACTGGTGCCACATACCTTTTAAGTAATGACTTGTGGAACACATTATGAATTTTAAACGTAGGAGGGAGGTCCAGACGAAATGCCACAGGATTAATTATGGAACTGATCCTGTACGGCCCGATGAATCTGGGACCCAGTTTCCAGGAGGGCACTTTAAGTTTTATATTCCTGGTAGACAACCATACCAGATCGTTCACATTCAGATCTGGACCAGAAACTCTCCTCCTATCAGCCATACGTTTGTAACGGTTCCCATCGCACTCAGATTATTCAATACACCTCTCCACACAGAAGCAAGTGACGACGAGAAACGCTCCTCCTCAGGAACCCCAGAAGGGCCCCCCCCATTGAAAGTACAAAACTGGGGATGGAAACCATATGCCCCAAAAAACGGGGACTTACCAGTGGACTCGCTCCCCCTGTTGTTAAGAGCGAACTCTGCCAGAGGCAAGAAAGAAGACCAGTCCTCTTGGTTCTCTGAGACAAAACACTGGAGATATGTCTCTAAGCTCTGATTCAGACGCTCTGTCTGACCATTGGTCTGCGGATGAAAAGCCGAGGAAAATGACAATTGCATCCCCCGACGTAAACAAAATGCCCTCCAAAATTTGGACACAAACTGAGACCCCCTATCTGACACCACATCAGAAGGCAACCCATGAAGTCTAACGATCTCCCTAATGAACACCTGCGCCAGAGTTTTAGCATTAGGGAGTGCAGGAAGAGCAACGAAATGTGCCATCTTACTGAACCTGTCAACAACCACCAGTATGACAGTATTCCCTGACGACGGAGGAAGGTCCGTAATGAAGTCCATAGATAAATGAGTCCATGGACGCTCCGGAAGTTTCAAGGGTAAAAGGGTCCCAGACGGACGGGTATGAGGGGTTTTAGAGCGAGCACACACCCCACATGACGCGACAAAAGTTATAACATCTTTATTAGCATTAGGCCACCAAAACCGGCGAGAAAGGAGATCTAAAGTAGCCTTACTCCCTGGATGTCCTGCTAGAGCAGAATTATGATGTGCCTCAATAACCTTTTGTCTCAACAGATTTGGGACAAACAGTCTCCCTGGAGGTCCTGCAGGGGCGTCCCCTGAGCCTCTAACACCTCCTCCTCAAGCTCAGAAAATACAGCCGACACTACCACCCCCTCCTGAAGGATAGGACTCGGGTCATCCGTTTTCCCGGCCCCTGGGAAACTGCGAGACAAGGCATCAGCCTTTATATTCTTAGACCCCGGGCGATAAGTGACGACAAAATTAAACCTGGTAAAAAACAACGACCATCGAGCTTGTCTGGAATTCAGACGCTTAGCGGATTCCAAATACAACAGGTTCTTGTGATCAGTAATAACGGTAACCGGGTGGACTGCCCCCTCCAAAAAGTGACGCCATTCTTCAAAAGCTAACTTAATGGCCAAAAGTTCCCTATTGCCGATATCATAATTCCTTTCGGCGGACGACAATTTCTTAGAAAAGAAAGCGCACGGATGTCATTTACCAGGGGACGGACCCTGGGACAATATAGCACCCACCCCTACGTCAGACGCATCCACCTCCACAATGAACGGCTGAGATGCATCTGGTTGGATGAGAACGGGTGCCGAAGCAAAACATTTCTTCAAAGAGGAAAAGGCTTGGCAAGCTTTGTCCGACCATTTAGAAAAATCCGTCCCTTTTCTTGTCATGTCAGTGAGAGGTTTGACGACAGATGAGAAATTACAAATAAATTTCCGGTAGTAGTTAGCAAACCCCAAAAAACGCTGCAGAGCCTTAAGATCCCCTGGCTGATCCCATTCAAGCACTGCTCTCACCTTTTCAGGGTCCATACGGAAACCGGAGGCTGACACCAAAAAACCCAAAAACTGAAGTTCCTGTACGGCAAATACACACTTCTCCAGTTTGGCGTATAGTTTATTGTCTCGCAAGATCTGCAACACCTGTCTCACATGCTCCTGATGAGACACAAGATCTGGCGAGTAAATTAAAATGTCGTCCAAATATACAACCACAAACAGCCCCACAAGGTGACGAAAAATGTCATTAACAAAATGTTGGAATACTGCTGGTGCAGTAGTCAGACCAAAAGGCATGACTAGGTTCTCATAATGTCCCTCCGGCGTGTTAAACGCCGTTTTCCACTCATCCCCCTTTTTTATCCTAATCAGATTATACGCCCCCCTGAGATCCAATTTAGAAAACCATTTGGCGCCAACAATTTGATTGAAGAGATCAGGAATAAGAGGGAGTGGATACGGATCTCGAACAGTAATCCGATTAAGTTCGCGGAAATCCAAGCAAGGGCGTAGGCCTCCATCTTTCTTCTTCACAAAGAAGAACCCCGCGGCTACTGGGGAAGATGAAGGTCTAATATGCCCTTTGGCCAGACTTTCAGAAATATAATCTTTCATAGCCTGCCTCTCAGGACCAGAAAGATTATACAACCTAGCTTTAGGCAACTTAGCATCAGGAAGGAGATTAATAGAGCAGTCATACACCGATGAGGAGGCAACTCCTGACACCCCTCCTCAGAGAAAACATCCCCAAAATCCTCCAAAAAAGGAGGCAATGTACTAGGCACGACCGCACTGATGACTGTGTTCATGCAGTTGCTTTTGCAAAACTCACCCCATTGGCTTATTTCTCTGGACTGCCAATTAATCACAGGGTTATGTTTAACCAACCAAGGAAGTCCCAACACAATGGGAGTAGGTAGACCCTCCAACACAAAACAAGATAATTGTTCCCTATGTATTGCCCCTACCCGAAGGTCAATGTTATGAACCTCATGAACAAAGCTACCTTGGCCGAGAGGCCTGGCGTCAATGGAGAATATAGGGATCGGTTTGACCAATACACTCAGATGCATACCTTGAGCCTGAGCAAACTGAGCGTCAACCAGGTTAGCCCCGGAACCACTATCAAGAAGAACAGACAATCTCTCCACTCTCGTACCAACTACCACCTCCACTGGTACAAGGAACTGAGAAGAACTGGCGGATGAAATACATACTCCCAGGTTGTCGTCCACCACACAACCTGGGATTAACAGTTTTCCGGCGACTTTTGGCTCAACAAGGCACGGGATGGACATTCTCCAACAAAATGTCCCTCTTTCCCGCAGAAAAAACATCTTCTAGTCCTGCGGCGTACCGCCAATCCCCTCCTACGAAATGATGTCCCTCCCAACTGCATAGGCTCATCCGAACAGACAAGGGGAACCTCAACATAAGGGACTTTAGTGGTAGGTGGAGAAACAACAGGGAGTGGGGTTACCTCACCCCTCTCCCGAAGCCGTCTATCAGTACGGATAGCTAAGGCCATAGCAGCCTCCAGTGAATGAGGAGACTCATACTGAGCCAAAACGTCTTTTAATTTATCAGAAAGCCCATGACAAAACTGGCTCCTAAGAGCTGGGTCATTCCACTGAGTATCTGTGGCCCATCTACGAAACTCAGAAGCAAATTCCTCTGCCGGACGATCTCCCTGCTGTATCTTACGTAATTTTGTCTCAGCAAGAGAGACCCGATCTGGGTCATCATATACCAATCCCAGGGCAGTAAAAAATTGATCTACAGACTGTAGAGCCGGGGATCCCGGAGGAAGGGAAAATGCCCAGGATTGAGGGTCCCCTTGCAGAAGTGAGATAACAATTCCCACTCTCTGCTCATCACTCCCTGATGATCGAGGCCGAAGCCAAAAATACAATTTACATGCCTCCCGGAAGGTGAAAAATTTGTCTCGCCCACCAGTGAACCTGTCCGGGAGAGCTACTTTAGGTTCAACTCTGGTTTGCTCCAGGGGAGACAAAACTTTGGACTTAATGTCCGTCAGCTCCATGGATAATTCCTGCAACTGCAGAGCCAGCTGGGCTACTGGATCCATGGTAACTGGAGATAATTTTTATGGCCAGTGAAAATGTCACGCTGTCTAATGATATGTATACAATGTCAGTAAACTATTAATACAGGAACAACACTCTATACAACAAGTAGTATAGCAACATCAGCATGTAAGTATAGAATAGATTTACCTGACACGATATCTGCTGAACTCAGGGTTAATCTTGAGGACTTGATGAGCTGAAACAGGAAAGAGGTGGACCGGGATCTAACCTGACCCTAAACTGGGGTCCTAACTAATCCCTCACCTTGGAGGTACTGATAATGGTTCAGAGGTCCAAGTCTCCAACCTAACCCTGTCTCCTATCAGACCCTGAACCCTGTAATCAGTCCTAAGAAGGATCCTGACTACCACCAAAGGGATATGGGCTGATCTCAGCTAAATACACAAATTAGACATATAAGACAGACAGGATAACACACGCTTGCATACACACTCAAACACCAAAGGAAAATAAATGGTATGGGAAATAAACTCTAACCAAGTTGAGCTTAGAACAACTAAGGAGCTCACAACTAAAGTCTATACAGATTCATTCCTATCTGTGGTCTGCATGAAGGTTTCACTGGCAACTCCCCAAGCAGACAGCCAGGAATTTAAAGGAAACCAATCAACAAATAATCAATTGCAGCCGGGAGAAACTGCACCCAGTCCCAGCACCGAGCACAGACAGAATTAACTCCCTAGCTGCCAAACACAAAGAAACAGCAGCTCAGCTGTGAGAAGTCAAAATGTGCAACCGCGACGATCTTCGTGGCAATGCACACATGACACCAACATCACCAGGGTGAAATCACTCTGGAACCGGCAGTACCCACCTTTTCCCCGCTAGCGGCAGAAGCCAAAACGCAGGTGACGCCCCCTAGTGAATTGGACTGTCTGCGCTCAGAAGTGCGCCAGTTGACTAAAAATCTGGCTGCTGTGATGAGTGCCCTGCAGCTGCGGAAAGAGGAAGAAGGAAAGATCTTATTAGCCGACTGCCCGGAGGATGTCCCATGGATGAACCGGAGGAGAAGGAGGACGTCGCCCCACCGGAGGAGGACAACGCCACCCCAGGAGCAACTCCTGACCAGCACCCTCCTCGCCGGGAGATCATCTGTTACCGCTGCAACCGGAAAGGTCATATGTCGACACAGTGTCCTTTAAACGGGCAGAACCTGGGTCCGAGGGCCAAACCCAGGTGGAGACTCGTCAGGCCCCTTAGATTGGAACCGCAGGTTCGTGGGTGGACGACCCTACCTGTCCATCATTCTGGATGGGATTGCAGTTCCGGCGTTGCTAGATACTGGGTCTCAGGTGACCATAATACCTGATGCCCTATATACAAAGTTCTGGTCTATGGATAGTCTTCAACCCCGGAGCCCTGACTTTACCGTGTATGCTTCTAATGGTCTCCCTGTGGAAGTACTCGGGACCAAAAGTGTGGATGTGAAAGTGGGCAGAGAGGAGTTGAAAGACCAGGGGCTTCTAGTAGTAAAGACTGTAAATGAAGAGAACGGTTTAAACATAATTCTGGGTACTAACATTATTAGTAACTGTCTGGGAGAAGTTGTTTTTCTACTCCAACAGCTCGCTGAGATCACCCGACCAAGGCAGAAGGGAGTGATCCAGAGAGAGATCCGGGCCCTGATGTGTCAGCAGCAAGCGAAGCTTACAGACGGCGAAATTGGTAATGTACGGGTCACCGACTCGAATCCTATTGTGATACCCCCAATGAGTGAAATGATAATATGGTGTAGGGCAGCCATAGGTCTGAGAGGACAAAACTACCAAGCAGTAGTAGAACCCCATTGCTCAGAACATAGACCCACACTCATGACAGCGAGGGGGGTAGTGGAAGTGATAAATGGGAGAGTACCGGTACGGCTTCTCAACTGGGGAGATGATGAAGTAAATTTACCCCGTTATGCAACAGTTGCTAAATTACATGCCGTCGATAATAATTCTATTCTCCCGACTGAGTCCTTAGACTCCCGCCAACTAGCGGAGGATAATGACCCGGCAACTCAGGTGGCGGATTGGTGTCAGCAACTCCACGTCGGGACAGACACCACTCCCGCCCACCAGAAACAAGGGGTATTACGGGTGGTACGAGAGTACACACAAGTGTTTAGTAAACACCCCCTCGACTTTGGGGCCATTAAGGGAGTACAGCATCATATCCCTACAGGTGGTCATCCTCCCATCAAAGAGCGGTACAGGCCTATACCTCCAGCCCATTATCAGAAAGCTAAGGAAATGTTACATGATATGAAGGAAGCCGGGGTGATAAGGGATAGTTGTAGCCCCTGGGCAGCACCTCTAGTTCTGGTTAAAAAGAAAGATGGTGGTATGAGAATGTGTGTGGATTACAGGCAAGTGAATCGCATAACACATAAAGATGCTTACCCATTACCACGAATTGAGGAGTCCTTAGCTGCTCTGAAAACGGCTAACTACTTTTCTACCCTTGATCTGACTAGTGGGTACTGGCAAGTGGCTGTGGCTGAGGAGGATCGTGAGAAAACGGCTTTCACCACCCCAATGGGGCTCTGTGAGTTCGACAGAATGCCGTTTGGGCTCAGCAGTGCCCCGGGAACATTTCAGAGAGTGATGGAGAATTGCCTGGGACATCTCAATTTTGAAACCGTGCTGCTATACCTAGATGACGTCATCGTATACTCCAAGACATATGAGGACCATCTGAAGCACCTGGCAGAAGTATTCGAATCCCTGTCCAGGTACGGGATGAAGTTGAAACCCTCAAAATGCCATCTACTCAAACAGAAGGTACAATACTTGGGGCACATCGTCAGTTCAGAGGGAGTAGCGCCGGACCCAGAGAAAGTCACCGCCATCCAGAAATGGCCGGAGCCGAAGAACCTCAAGGAAGTGCGACAGTTCCTGGGACTAACGGGTTACTACAGGAGGTTCGTGAAAGATTACACGAAGAAGGCAGCGCCTCTACAGGACCTCCTAGTAGGACAATCCCTAAAGAGCAGAAACCCTCCCTTTAATTGGGGTAAGGAACAGGCTGAAGCATTCCAAAAGATGAAAGAGATCCTTACAGGTGATGAAATCTTGACCTATCCTGATTACAGCCAACCGTTCCTGCTGTACACCGATGCCAGTAATGAAGGTTTGGGAGCAGTTCTCAGTCAGAAGCAGAATGGCCAAGAAAAAGTCATCGCATATGCCAGCAGAAAACTCAGGCCAACTGAGAGGAATCCGGAAAATTACAGCAGCTTCAAGCTGGAGTTTCTGGCACTGGTCTGGGCCATTACTGAAAGATTTAAGCACTACCTTGCCTCCAACAAGTTCACGGCGTACACAGACAATAACCCATTAACGCACCTGGAAACAGCCAAGCTGGGAGCCATGGAGCAGCGTTGGATGGCTCGGTTGTCAAATTACCAGTTTACCATCAAGTACCGGGCAGGCCGTAAGAATGCTAACGCCGACGCATTGTCCCGAATGCCACATGAATCTGACACGGAAGAAGAATCGGACGACCTGGAAGAAATTGAGCTACCTGCGTTCCATCGAAATGGGATAATCCATGAGCAGCGTGTCTACAGAAAGCAGTATGGCACAACATTAAATCCCTTACCCCATCACAGCTGGAAAGAGACTCAGGACAGCGATCCAGTGGTCAGCCGTATCAAGGAGTTGTTAAGACAGGAAGGTTCCTCCTTGGAAAAAGATGCAGCTATGTCAGCAAAGCTCCTGTGGAATGAGAGAAGCCGGTTGTTCCTATACCGTGAGAAGTTGTGCAGGAGATACGTCAACCCCAGAACCCATGAGATGGTATGGCAGATAGTGGTCCCCAAGGCAGACGTCCAAATGGTGTTGGAAGCGTACCACGATCAAGCAGGACACTTTGGCTGGAGAAAGCTGGAGACCCTGTTGAGGTGCCGGTTCTACTGGGTAGGAATGCGCAGCTCCATCGAGAGGTGGTGTCGGAACTGTGGACCCTGTGGTCTCAGACGAAAGGACTACGGTAGTCAGAAGGCACCCCTGCAGCCTATCCGGACGACTCGTCCCTTGGAGATCGTGGCCTTGGACCACGTCAAATTGTCGCCAAGCAGGTCTGGATACTCATATGCCCTGACCATGGTGGATCATTATTCGAGATTTTTGGTGGTCATCCCCGTCAAGGATCAGACAGCAGTGACGGCAGCAAGGACCTTCCAAGCAAGCTTCTGCAGACCGCATGGGTATCCAGAGGAGGTACTGACTGATCAAGGCCCTGCTTTTGAAGCGGATCTGTTTAAGGAATTTTGTCACTTGTATGGGTGTAAAAAAATTAGAACGACGCCATACCACCCCCAAACCAACGGCCTTTGCGAGAAAATGAACCACATTGTCGTTGACTTGCTAAAATCCATACCGCTGGAAGAAAGAAATCGGTGGCCAGAATTGTTACCTGACCTGGTTGACTTGTACAACCACATACCAGTGAGTTCTACCAACTGCACACCAGCTTACCTGGAAGACTGCCAATGGACTTGGAACTTGGTGTGGTGGAACCAGAGGCAGATGACACCGTTGGAAATTGGGACACAAATCGGCAAGAGCAATACAGAAGAGTGCAAGCCTGCGTAGAAGAAAGTCTTAATAAAGCTCGGGAAAAGCAGGAGAATATTTACAACAAGAATGCTCCCGCTAAGCCTTTGATGCCTGGAGAAATGGTGTTAAAAAGGAAAAGGAAGATGCACAAGTTGGACAACCAGTGGGAACAAGAACCATATGTCGTACAAGATTCCAAATATGATAACAGAAAAGTCTGTATCATCAGTAAGGATGGAGGAAGAACGACCGCCACTGTGTCTAGAGACCATTTAAAATTGTGTCCAGAGCCATTAAAGCTTCGTGAAGAGAACCCTGTCGTCAATCGAGAAGAAAGTGAAGAGGGAGGTCATACACACGGATCTGGGAGATTTACCTGCGGATTGGCCCAGACTGGGAGATGCGGTAATCATTCCTGTGTTGCAGTTTTATCAGCCACAAGAGGAAACTCTACCTCCAGTCGTGCCCATTGTGCCAACAGAACCAGTTCTAGAGGTACCTATTCCAGCAGAACCCCAGCCTGCAGAATCTCAAGAAGTAGAATCACCAGAAGCAGCGCCCCATGCTATGGGATCCCCTGGTGAAGCTGACTCACACCGCCCAGCCCTCAGTACGCTTGCCAGATCCATAGAAAGATTGAGGCAGTATTATAGTTTGTCGTTACGCAGAACAGATAGATCAGAGACCAATATACCTGATGCTACTCCACGTAGATCGGAACGAACAACGAAAGGGAAGCTACCTATTCGTTATCAACAGTAGTTTATTATGACTCAGAAAAGGGTTATTATCTATGATCAATTGTATAAAGTTGTATAAAGAAGTTTATTGCACTTGAAGGAATTTAAAGTATTGTGATATAATGTGAATTACTTGAAAATGTCTTATAATGGACTGCGTGGCTGAGGACTGAGCCAGCCCAAAAACTGTATCCTGTAAATAGTTGCACTTTGTGCCTTGTCTTGGTTTCACACGAAGCCTTGACTTACCTCTGAACATAAAACCCGTATGGTGTGGCACTGAGCGAGGTCTGCAGTCAGATGTCCTGCAGCCCACCCAGGACCCACGTTGAAGGTTTGGTGCGGGTCCTTCACAAGAATACTATGTGTATTTATATGAAAATGTCTTAACACTTTTGTATTTTACTAATGACCATTGTATACAATGCAACGTTTTAAGAATTTCTCACCTCCCTGCTGGGAAGAGTTTGATGTTAATTGTTTAAATGCAAAACAAAATGTCTTTCTTTTTATATTTTACAGCCCGGGAGTGCTGTGTTTTACCAAGGGGGGATGTGTAGCCCTGGTATGTAAGGCACACATAAAAATCCTGGAGTCTGCACAGAAAGGTAACAGTTAAAGCTCACATCATCCATTCACACTTTAGACACACCCTCAGGGTATATAAGCTAGTGATGTACAGCAGCTAGTGGGGAGTCTTCCAGGAAGTGAAGTGAAAGACAGTCACTCAGTTGGTTCCTGTCAGCAGTTCAGAAAGTGGAGGCTAGTAAGGGTGAGCCAGTTCATCCTAGCCTAGTCAGAGCTGTTCCTTAACCTGAAGACAGAGACAGCTTTGAAGAAAGGAAAGTTTGCAGCAGAAACTTCAGTCGCCTGTCCCAAGGACAGTGAAGTTCAGTTGATGTGTTCCTGAACTAGGAGAATACTGAGAATCTGTTAGCAAGCTCCAAGGAAGAAGCAAGAAAGGATTGACTTGTACTACCTTAGGAAGTGTGCAGTGCCTGTGTTGAGAGTGGAAAGCAGGGCGAAGGGCACAGTAGAGAGGACGGAGCAGTGCCTTAGGTAGTGAATTGCCTACACTAATTATCCGGTCACTGGGGACGAGGAGTTGCTATTGATTCACTCATAGTAACGGAATAACCAGAGTCTTACTGGACCTTAGGTCGCAGAAAGCAGCCTTTGAAGTGTCGGTACGTAATCGGGGTCAGGAGGAACAAGGGCTTTTAGCTAGGCCTAGCATAGAAGGACTCTGTTCTCACCACATAGAAGGCTCCACCACAATACTGACCGGGCAGTACAGCTATGGAGTTAGCTGGAGTATTCGGAGTTAACTTAGTTCTATGCGAGCTGGACTCATCATATTGAAAGTTAAGGAGGCCTCTAACCTGCTCTGCTGTTACCTGGACGTGCAGTCTCCACCCGACCAGCTCCCCGGGACCTGCCTAACATCTGACAAGTAAAAGGTATGGAAAGACGCTGGATGGTGTGAGACTGATTCATTTATCTGCACCCTACATGATTAATACCATAGACTTTGAGGGACCAGTCCCACCTGTGGGGGACCCGTCATCTAGCTGCCACAACATCCCCTCAGAGATCTACAGCAGCGCTGGTCTTAGTGACTAGAAAACTACAGGTGGCGTCACGAACTGTTATCTACCAATCCCCTGTAAATAATCCCCCCCATCATACGCCTGACCGCCAGGGCCACGGACCGAGCCACCGCTGCCAGTGACACAAATCCCATAGACTTCCATGGGCTCGGCTCCGAGTACCCCATAGCCCTGGTAACCCACAATTGTGGTGCGGGTCACACACATATAACATACAACACATAACATACATATAACATACAACACATAACATACAGAACATACATATAACATACAACACATAACATACAGAACATACATGTAACACAACACATAACATACAGAACATACATATGACATACAACACATGACATACAGAACATACATATAAAATACAACACATAACATACAGAACATACATATAACACATAACATACAGAACATACATATGACATACAACACATGACATACAGAACATACATATAAAATACAACACATAACATACAGTACATACATATAACATACAACACATAACATGCAGTACATACATATAACATACAACACATAACATACAGTACATACATATAACACATAACATACTGAACATACATATAACATAAACACATAACGTACAGAACATACATATAACATACAACACATAACGTACAGAATATACTTTTAACACATAACATACAGAACATACATATAACATACAACACATTTCATAGAGTACATACTCACCAATCACCTAATCCCCGATGCCATCGTCTCCTGTAATTTAAATAAAATAATAAAGCAACCTATACATCACCTTTCTGCTGTAGTCCAGTGATTAAAGGTGTCCCACGACGATCTCCGGTATAGAAAGCTGACATCGGGTGATGTCAGCGCTCTTCACAGCACCTGCAATACACTCCTGTGTATCGCTCAGACGCCGGGAGAGAATGACGTCACTACAGTTCATTCTCTCACCGGCAATGCTGGGTGAGAAAATTCCCTCGCAGCATTGCCATAAAGAGAGAGAATGAACTCAGGTAACCTCAGTGATGCACTGCAGGAGCCATTGTCTCCTGTCAGTGCATCACTGGGAGGCCCTACAGAGCAGTGGCATCACCTGATGTCACCGTTCTATAGGGGAGACCGTTGTGGGACATTCGTTATTAATTGGACTGCATCGGACAGGGAGTATACGTTTGTTTTATTTTTTTACTTTTTATTACAGGAGAACGAGGGCGTCGCTTGGATCTGAGCGTGTAATAATCCCACACCATTTTTTTTCCCATTTTTTTTTAAATTAACGCTATTGCGTGAAGATTTTGTGTGTGTGTGTGCGTGTGTCTTTAACTATTTATGTACCATTCTATCTATCTATTATCTATGTAATATCTATCTATTATCTATGTAATATCTATCTATATATCTATCTATCTTCTATCTGTCTATCTATTATCTATCTATCTGTCTATCTATCTGTCATCTATCTATCTATCTACAGTCATGGCCAAAAGTTTTGAGAATGACACAAATATTATATTTTCACATGATCTGCTGCCCTCTGGTTTTTATGTGTGTTTGACAGATGTTTTTATCACAGACAGAAATATAATAATTGCAAACATATGAGTAACAAAAGCTTATATTGACAGTTAGAATGAGTTAATGCAGAAAGTCAATATTTGCAGTGTTGACCCTTCTTCTTCAGGACCTCTGCAATTCTCCCTGGCATGCTCTCAATCAACTTCTGGACCAAATCCTGACTGATAGCAGTCCATTCTTGCACAATCAATGCTTTCATTTTGTCAGAATTTTTAGGTTTTTGTTTGTCCACCCATCTCTTGATGATTGACCACAAGTTCTCAATGGGATTAAGATCTGGGGAGTTTCCAGGCCATGGACCCAAAATCTCTATGTTTTGTTCCCTGAGCCATTTAGTTATCACCTTTGCTTTATGGCAAGGTGCTCCATCATGCTGGAAAAGGCATTGTTGATCGCCAAACTGCTCTTGGAGGGTTGGGAAAAGTTGCTCTTGGAGGACATTCTGGTACCATTCTTTATTCATGGCTGTATTTTTAGGCAAGACTGTGAGAGAGCCGATTCCCTTGGCTGAGAAGCAACCCCACACATGAATGGTTTCAGGATGCTTAACAGTTGGCAT
>JARQOD010010132.1:0-28500 GCA_033576555.1 Oophaga sylvatica | reverse complement strand
AAAAAAGAAGAGGTCAGACGGACACCTCACCTGGACGAAACCCCTCTTTTTGGATAAATTATAGATCTTCGACATTTGAAAAATCCCCCTTCATACCACCAAAAAGAGACAAGCCTAAAACCTCGTCCCCAGGAAGAAAGGCTTCCCAGTCTCTGAAAAACCAACAAAGAAATCATCTTAAAAACCTGCTCAAGGGAGGTTTGCTAGTCATGATAAAACACTCAGACTATATGAGGAAAAGCAAAAGACAATTCGGCCACGCTACTACAGAAAATGGGTCGGCCCTCACAGGATTTTAAAAGGCAAAGCAATTTGGGTTTATTTGTCTGTCTGACAACCCCAAAAGAGTGTGACCTGAACCAGAAAGTAAAAGAAAGGGACATTACATGTTTCCCCTCCAAAAACCCGGAACCCGGGGGAAGCCGGATTTTTTATGTGGGGAAACCCCCTTACTAGAAGTATCTGGATGGGTTGAGGGTGTTCAAAAAACCCCCTGGTAAAGGATACCCCCCGCTACATTCAGGACAAATGCCCTAAATAAACTAGCAGAATGGGTTCTCTACCAAAAGGGAAAACCCATCCTGGCCACCATGGATGTGGAATTTTGTACTTAATACCCCACCCAGGGGGGATTAAATGCCTGCAAAGTTTTCAGGGGGAAAACACGGGGAATGATGCTGATTCTGTGGTGAAACTCAAAATTCACCCTCACCCAAAAATTACTTTGAATTTGCAACAAGATCTATTTCAGGAGCTGCCCCCGCAGGGAAAGTAAAAATGGCTCCACAGTATGCAAATCTTTTCATGGCCAAGCTTGAAAGCGAATTTTTGTCCTCATGCCCCATCAGGCCTCGGGCCTACTACCGCTACATTGATGACATTTTAATCATCTGGACGGAGTCTGAACAACAGCTAAAGACGTTCCATGAACAGTTCAATCAATTTCATCCCACCATCAACTTAACACTTAACTACTCCAGCACTGAAATTAACTTTTTAGACACCACCATTAAGCTAAAGAACAATGAAATAGAGACATCCCTGTATCAGAAGCCAATCGACCGTCCAACATATCTTAAATGGGACAGTTTCCATCCAAAACACATAAAAAAACTCTATTGTCTACAGCCAAGCCATCAGATACAATCGTATATGTTCCAACCCCATGGATAGAGATGAACACCTTGGTCGCCTCAGAAAGACTTTTTTGAACCAGGGCTACCATCCAAGAACAATTGAAAACCAAATTACAAGAGCCACCAGAATATCAAGGAATCACCTGCTACATTACAAAGCTAAAGAAGAAAATAACCGGGTGCCTCTAGTGGTCACCTACAATCCAAGTCTGGAGATGCTAAGGGGAGCTGCACGGAAACTACAACCTTTACTACAAAAAGATGCCCGATTACAATCCATATTTCCAGACCCCCCACTACTATGTTTTAGGCAGCCCCCAAATCTAAGAAGCATCATTGTCAGAAGCTCCCTGTCCTCCCCAACAGCTGCAGGTACCTTCCCTTGCAAACAAAAGAAATGCAAAACCTGTGCATCTATAATGACCACGGACAGGATAAAGATCCCCAACTCCCATCAGGACTACAAGATACCAGGTACTTTCAGCTGCATCACATCTAATGTGGTGTACCTAATTATATGTACTAAATGTCCAACTGGGGGTCTGTATGTGGGGGAGACCGGGCAAAAACTGAGAACAAGGATGAATTCTCATCGCCACACAATAAGAGAAAAAAGAATGGATTTACCTGTGGCAAAACACTTTTGTATGCCCGGTCATAGCATGACGGATATGGAATTACTTGTATTAAAATCTAACTTCAAATCTGAGAAGGATAGAAAAGTCTGGGAATATAAACTTATGATGACCTTTGACACTCTTAGTGCTGGGATGAATATATCCCAGAGTTTTATGTCTTTCTACAACAATTAAGGAATCTGCTTCCCTGACCTTTTAGGGTCATCACAACACATTACCAGACCCCAATCAGAGGGTAATAAAACTTTCACTCCTTATCTATGAACTAGTCATATTTATGTTCATCCCTCTGCCATAATGACAGTTCTGCTTCACGTCACTTGTCTTACCTATTGCATTATTCCTGTGTCCTGTTGTGTATAAATATGTGATTCTTCAGCTTTTGTTTTAGTCTTTGCCTGATGAAGAGACCTGCGTAGTCTCGAAAGCTTGCAATTTGTTACCATCTTTTCAGTTAGCCATTAAAAGGTATCAACCACTGAGGACTCTCAAGTCTAAATATTTTTCTATCTACTGGCTAACACGGTACGAAGATACACATCTTTCCTATGTTAAATATCAATATTTGTTACCCCTGATTTCCGATTTGTTCTCCAGAGTGAAAGGTGCTAGTTGGTTTACCAAGCTTGACCTAAGGGGGGCGTATAATCTTATTCGCATTAAGCACGGTGATGAATGGAAGACGGCGTTTAATACTCCTGAGGGGCATTTTGAGTACCTAGTGATGCCTTTTGGGCTCACTAATGCCCCTTCCGTCTTCCAATCTTTCATGAACGATATTTTCCGGGATTTTGTCGATAAGTTTTTGATCATTTATTTGGACGATATCTGAATTTTTTCCAATGATTGGGATTCTCATGTGAAACATGTTGGGACTGTATTCCGGATTTTGAAAGAAAATGCCTTGTATGTTAAGGGACCGAAATGTCTCTTTGGAGTACCAAAAATTTTGTTTTTGGGATTTATTTTGTCTCCGTCCGCTATTGAAATGGACCTGGCCAAGGTTCAGGCCCTTTATGATTGGGTTCAGCCCACTTCCTTGAAGGCGCTTCAGAAATTTTTAGGTTTTGCTAATTTTACTGTAAATTCATAAGTAATTTTTCTGGTATTGTGAAACCACTGATGGATTTGACCAAGAAGGGCGCTGATGTGGTTAATTGGTCTCCAGAGGCAGTTTCGGCGTTTCAGGAGGTTAAGCGCAGATTCAATTCTGCTCCTGTTTTACGGTAACCTGATGTGTCTCTCATTTCAGGTGGAGATAGATGCTTCTGAGATTGGTGCAGGAGCCATTTTGTCTCAGAGAGATCCGGTAACCTCTAAGATTAACCCTTGTGCCTAGAGATGAGCGACTTTGCCTTTTTTAGGGCTGAGTCGGGTTTCATGAAACCCGACTTTCTCAAAAGTCGAGTGGAACGAAAACGGCCGACTATTGGAAAAAGTCGGAGGTCCGACTGAAACACGAAACCCAATGCAAGTCAATGGGGAAGCAAAGTCAGCAGGGAGTGGAGGACAGTAAACACACCTACAGTGCCCATTTCAATGCCAACGACATCAATTCTTACTACTTAAGCTTGGCAACCTTAATTAACTTTATAATAATAGTTATGCATTAAAAACTGGGGGTTATTTGGTTAAACTTGTGGGGGCGGGTAGGGCTGGCTCCCGATTTTCGTGTGCCCCGGGCCAAAGAGTGTCAGTGGGCCCCTTTAACACATACCACAATTCATCATGCTCCGATACGGCTCAGAAATATAGGTATAGTACAATGACAAAAACTTCACTTCTTACATGACATGACTGATATCTATTTTAAAATCTACAATAGCTAAAAAACCGGACAGAATATTCCTCCATACAGTATTATGGCCACCACATAGTGCGCCATACAGAATAATGAGCCCCATATATTGCTCCATACATAATTGGTCCCATATAATGTTCCATACAGTATAGGCCCCATATGTGCTCCATATGATGCTCCATACCCTATATGATGCCCCATAAATAATGAACCCCATATGATGCTCCAGTATATGATGGGCCCCATGGATGATGCTCCATTGTCTTATGGGCCAAAATAATGCTCCATATATAATGGGACCCATTTATAATGCTCCAGTGTATAATGGGCCCCATAGATGCTGCTCCAGTGTCTGATCTGCCCCATTTAGAATGCTCCAGTATATGATGGGCCCCATGGATGATGCTCCAGTGTCTTATGGGCCAATATAATGCTCCATATATAATGGGCCCCATTTATAATGCTCCAGTGTATAATGGGCCCCGTATATGCTGCTCCAGTGTCTGATCTGCCCCATTTAGAATGCTCCAGTATATGATGGGCCCCATGGATGATGATCCAGTGTCTTATGGGCCAAAATAATGTTCCATATATAATGGGCCCCATTTATAATGCTCCACTGTATAATGGGCCCCATAGATGCTGCTCCAGTGTCTGATCTGCCCCATTTAGAATGCTCCAGTACATGATGGTTCCCATGGATGATGCTCCAGTGTCTTATGGGCCAAAATAATGCTCCACATATAATGGGCCCCATTTATAATGCTCCAGTGTATAATGAGCCCCATAGATGCTGCTCCAGTGTCTGATCTGCCCCATTTAGAATGCTCCAGTATATGATGGGCCCCATGGTTGATGCTCCAGTGTCTTATGGGCCAAAATAATGCTCCATATATAATGGGCCCCATTTATAATGCTCCAGTGTATAATGGGCCCCATATATGCTGCTCCAGTGTCTGATCTGCCCCATTTAGAATGCTCCAGTATATGATGGGCCTCATGGATGATGCTCCAATGTCTTTTGGGCCAATATAATGCTCCATATATAATGGGCCCCATTTATAATGCTCCAGTGTATAATGGGCCCCATATATGCTGCTCCAGTGTCTGATCTGCCCCATTCAGAATGCTTCAGTATATGATGGGCCCCATGGATGATGCTCCAGTGTCTTATGGGCCAAAATAATGCTCCATATATAATGGGCTCCATTTATAATGCTCCACTGTATAATGGGCCCCATAGATGCTGCTCCAGTGTCTTATCTGCCCCATTTAGAATGCTCCAGTATATGATGGGCCCCATGGATGATGCTCCAGTGTCTTATGGGCCAAAATAATGTTCCATATATAATGGGACCAATTTATAAAGCTCCAGTGTATAATGGGGCCCATAGATGCTGCTCCAGTGTCTGATCTGCCCCATTTAGAATGCTCCAGTATATGATGGGCCCCATGGATGATGCTCCAGTGTCTTATGGGCCAAAATAATGCTCCACATATAATGGGCCCCATTTATAATGCTCCAGCTTATAATGAGCCCCATAGATGCTGCTCCAGTGTCTGATCTGCCCCATTTAGAATGCTCTAGTATATGATGGGCCCCATGGATGATGCTCCAGTGTCTTATGGGCCAATATAATGCTCCATATATAATGGGCCCCATTTATAATGCTCCAGTGTATAATGGGCACCATAGATGCTGCTCCAGTGTCTGATCTGCCCCATTTAGAATGCTCCAGTATATGATGGGCCCCATGGATGATGTTCCAGCGTCTTATGGGCCAATATAATGCTCCATATATAATGGGCCCCATTTATAATGCTCCAGTGTAATAATGGGCAGCATAGATGCTGATCCAGTGTCTGATCTGCCCCATTTAGAATGCTCCTGTATATGATGGGCCCCATGGATGATGCTCCAGTGTATGATGGGCCAATATAATGCTCCATATATAATGGGCCCCATTTATAATGCTCCAGTGTATATTGGGCCCCGTAAATGCTGCTCCAGTGTCTGATGTCCCCCATTTGGAATGCTCCAGTATATGATGGGCCTCATGGATGATGCTCCAGTCTATGATGGGCCCCATATATCATTCTCCAGTGTATAATGCTCCCCATATATTGCTCCCAACATAAAAAAAAATGAAATACCTCTCCTCGCTGGGCACTGCTCTTCTCTGGACTCCTTAGCATCGCCATCTTCCAGCTCTCTGCACTTGGACTGTTTAGGCAGAGGGCGTACAGACGTGACGTCATCGTGCTCTCTGACCTGAATGTCACTGTCAGGAAACGTGGAAGACGTCACAGCGGTGGAGCAGGGAGAGGTAAGTATTGCAAGTGCTGTGGCCCTGAGCAAGCAGGGGGGCCCACTTGTGGGCGACGGCACTGGCACAGGGCCCCTCATAGTTCGCCGTGTGTCTGAAGGCGAATGGGCCCCCCCACCATCAGAGACACTTTTGCGTACTATGAGGGGCCCTGTGCCAGTGCAGTCGCCCACGAGTCGGCCCCCCCACCTGCTCAGGGAACCGGCACTTGGCCGGGTGCGCCAGGTGCTGCCACCGGCCCAGGGGGGGTGGGAGGTGGAAAAACTGGCATATGTTGAGGTGTAGGCTGGACGTTCAGCTGCTGCAAATGGAGGAATTGGAGAAGTCGGAGGAAGAGGAGGACAAAGCGAGCCATTTTGCTGGCAACCTATGTGTCATCAGGGGAAGGTGGTACAAAATCATTTGAAACCCAGGCATGGTTCATTTTAATGAAGGTGAGATCACCAACATTTTGGGTCGACAGCCGGGTCCTTCTTTCTGTCTGGATTGATCCAGCTGAACACTCTTTCTGATAGCACACAACCAGCAGGGCAAGCGAGCTCCTGTAAGGAATATTGTGCCAATTCAGGCCAGGTGTCCAGTTTACAGGCCCAGTAGTCAAAGGGGAATGAACTGTAAGGGAGAACATCGATAGGGGAGGAGATGTAATTTTTAACCATAGTTGACAACTGCTGTCTCCTGTCTGTTTCAATTGATTCATTATTACCAGTCGTGTGTGTGTTACTCGAGAAATCAGTCCACAACATGGTCATGAAACCCCTGTCTCCAACGCCACTTCGGCTGTGTGCACCACGAACACCTCTTCCATTTGGCCCAGTACGGCTCGTGGTAGAACCTGCACCGCTGCTGTGTGCTGGAATGCCTGTAACAAACGGTTTACCAGAGTTGCTTGTTGGTTCGCCAATATTAGCTCGAGGTTCTCTTGTGGCATGATGTTCTGGAATTTGCCTTTATAGCATGGATCGAAGATGCTGGCTAACCAGTAGTCGTCATCCTTCATTATTTTGGCAATGCGGGGGTCCCTTTTTAGTATCCACAAGACATAATCACACAGGCCAGTCCGTCCCACCTGATAACCAATCGTCAGTTGCAGGTGGTGGATTTTTGCTGTTCAACATAGTTTCAATACCCTCGGCAACCACCAGAGGGAGTCTAAGCTCTGAAGTCATCTCCAACACGTTCACAACAGTAATGTATCCGAAGCGTACAGCTGTATACAGTGTAGGGGTAATTGTAAATCTCCGTATATATTTCCGGAGTAACAGACAGACTCTCACAGGCTCAGTATGGATCACACCAGAATATAAAAAGTAGAAAAAGGGTAATGTATTAGAAGCGTACAGCTGTTTACAGTGTAGGGGTAATTGTAAATCTCTGTAAATATTATTATTATTATACATTTATATAGCGCCATTTATTCCATGGTGCTTTACATGTGAAAAGGAAAAATATAGACAAGTACAATAAACATGTGCGAGACAAGGGACACACAAGTACAGAAGGAGAGAGGACCCTGCCCGTGACGGCTCACAATCTACAGGGATGGGTGAGGATACACTAGGAGAGGGTAGAGCTGGTTGTGTGGTGGTTCAGTAGACTGAGGATCATTGCAGGCTGTAGGCTTGTCAGAACAGGTGGGTCTTCAGGTTCTTCTTGAAGGTTTCCGTTGTTGGTGAAAGTCTGATGTTTTGCGGCAGGGAGTTCCAGAGTATGGGGGAAGCCCGGGAGAATTCTTGTATGCGGTTGTGGGAAGAAGAGATGATGGGGGAGTAGAGAAGGAAATCTTGAGAGGATCGAAGGTTGCGTGTGAGTAGGTGCCGGGAGACCATGTCACAGATGTATGGAGGAGAAAGGTTGTGGATGGCTTTGTATGACATGGTTAGGATTTTGAACTGGAGCCTCTGGGCAATAGGAAGCCAGTGAAGGGCCTGGCATAGGGGAAAGGCTGGGGAATAGCGGGGAGACAGGTGGATTAGTCGGGCTGCAGAGTGTAGGATGGACTGGAGTGGTGCCAGAGTGCTAGAGGGGAGGCCAGAGAGTAGGAGATTGCAGTAGTCAAGGCGGGAGATGATAAGGGCGTGCACTAGTGTTTTTGTGGTTTCATGGTTGAGGAATGCGTGGATACGGGAAATATTTTTGAGTTTGAGGCTGCAGGAGGTGGCGAGGGCTTGGATATGTGGTTTGAAAGAGACGACAGAGTCGAGGATCACCCCAAGGCACCGAGCATGCGGGACTGGGGAAAGCGAGCAGCCATTGACATTGATGGATAGGTCAGGTGGAGGGGTAGAATGAGGTGGGGAAAGATGATGAATTCTGTTTTGTCCATGTTCAGTTTGAGAAAGCGAGCAGAAAAGAAGGCTGAGATAGCAGACAGACACTGTGGGATTTTGGTCAGTAGGGAGGTGAGGTCAGGTCCAGATAGGTAGATCTGCGTGTCATCGGCGTAGAGGTGATACTGCAAGCCGTGGGATTATATGAGCTGTCCCAGGCCGAAGGTGTAGATGGAGAAGAGTAGGGTCCTAGAACTGAGCCTTGAGGAAAATATTTTAAATCTCCGTTTATATTTCAGGAGTCAGACACAGACGCTTTCAGGCTCAGTATGGATTAGACAAGAATATAAAAAGCTGAAAAAGGGTACTGTTTCACCAAATACCAGGTATATATAGAAAAGTTTAAAATATTGTAAATCTCCGTATATATTTCAGGAGTCAGGCAAAGACGCTCACAGGCTCAGTATGGATTAGAGAAGCATATAAAAAGCAGATCCGCAAGAAATAATCACACATGTGGGCCAATGTTCCAGGTGTCAATGATGCACTTAGAGTGGTGGGTGGAGGAGGACTTTCTGCCAAAAAAGGTACTGTATCACAAGCTTACAGCTGTTTACAGTCTTGGGGTAATTGTAAATCTCCGTATATATTTCCGGAGTAACAGACAGACGCTCACAGGCTCAGTATGGATTAGACCAGAATATAAAAAGTAGAAAAAGGGTAATGTATCTGAAGCGTACAGCTGTATACAGTGTTGGGGTAATTTTAAATCTCCCTATATATGTCCAGAGTCACACACAGACGCTCACAGGCTCAGTATGGATTACACCAGAATATAAAAAGCAAAAAAGTGTACTATATCAGAAGCGTACAACCGTATACAGTGCTGGGGTAATTTTAAATCTCCGTATATATTTCCAGAGTCAGACACAGACTCTCACAGGCTCAGTATGGGTTACACCAGAATATAAAAAGCAAAAAAGTGTACTGTATCAGAAGAGTAAAGCCGTATACAGTGCTTGGGTAATTTTAAATCTCCGTATATACAGTCATGGCCAAAAGTTTTGAGAATGACACAAATATTAATTTTTACAAAGTCTACTGCTTCACTTTTTCTAATGGCAATTTGCATATACTCCAGAATGTTATAAAGAGTGATCAGCTTAACAGCAATTACTTGCAAAGTCAATATTTGGCTAGATAATGAACTTTATCCCCCAAAACACATTTCAACATCATTGCAGCCCTGCCTTAAAAGGACCAGCTAACCTCTTTTCAGTGATTGCTCCATTAACACAGGTGTAGGTGTTGATGAGGACATGGCTGGAGATCAATCTGTCATGATTAAGTAAGAATGACACCACTGGACACTTTAAAAGTAGGCTGGTGCTTGGCATCATTGTTTCTCTTCTGTTAACCATGGTTATCTCAAAAGAAACACATGCAGTCATCATTGCAATGCACAAAAATGGCCTAACAGGGAAGAGTATCGCAGCTAGAAAGATTGCACCTCAGTCAACAATCTATCGCATCATCAAGAACTTCAAGGAGAGAGGTTCCATTGTTGCCAAAAAGGCTCCAGGGCGCCCAAGAAAGACCAGCAAGTGCCAGGACCGTCTCTTAAAAGTGTTTCAGCTGCGGGATCGGGCTACCAGCAGTGCAGAGCTTGCTCAGGAATGGCAGCAGGCAGGTGTGAGTGCATCTGCACGCACTGTGAGGCGGAGACTCTTGGAGCAAGGCCTGGTCTCAAGGAGGGCAGCAAAGAAGCCACTTCTCTCCAGAAAAAACATCATGGACAGACTGATATTCTGCAAAAGGTACAGGCAGTGGACTGCTGAGGACTGGGGTAAAGTTATTTTCTCTGATGAATCCCCTTTTCGATTGTTTGGGACATCAGGAAAACGCCTCATTCGGAGAAGACAAGGTGAGCGCTACCACCAGTCTTGTCTCTTGCCAACTGTTAAGCATCCTGAAACCATTCATGTATGGGGTTGCTTCTCAGCCAAGGGAATCGGCTCTCTCACAGTCTTGCCTAAAAACACAGCCATGAATAAAGAATGGCACCAGAATGTCCTCCATGAGCAACTTATCCCAACTCTCCAATAGCAGTTTGGCGATCAACAATGCCTTTTCCAGCATGATGGAGCACCTTGCCATAAAGCAAAGGTGATAACTAAATGGCTCAGGGAACAAAACATAGAAATTTTGGGTCCATGGCCTGGAAACTCCCCAGATCTTAATCCCATTGAGAACTTGTGGTCAATCATCAAGAGACGGGTGGACAAACAAAAACCTAAAAATTCTGACAAAATGAAAGCATTGATTGTGCAAGAATGGACTTGGTCCAGAAGTTGACTGAGAGCATGCCAGGGAGAATTGCAGAGGTCCTGGAGAAGAAGGGTCAACACTGCAAATATTGACTTGCTGCATTAACTCATTCTAACTGTCAATATAAGCTTTTGTTACTCATATGTTACTCAAATTATATTTCTGTCTGTGATAAAAACATCTGTCAAACACACATAAAAACCAGAGGGCAGCAGATCATGTGAAAATATAATATTTGTGTCATTCTCAAAACTTTTGGCCATGACTGTATTTCAGGAGTAACACACAGACGCTCACAGGCTCAGTATGGAGTAGACCAGAATATGAAAAGCATAAAAAGTGTACTGTATCAGTAGCGTACAGCTGTATACGGTGTTGGGGTAATTTAAATCTCTGTATATATTTCAGGAGTGACACATAGACGCTCACAGGCTCAGTATGAAGTAGACCAGAATATGAAAAGCATAAAAAGTGTACTGTATCAGTAGCGTACAGATGTATAAAATGTTGGGGTCATTTTAAATCTCCATATATATTTCAGGAGTAACACACAGATGCTCACAGGCTCAGTATGGAGTATACCAGAATATGAAAAGCATAAAAAGTGTACTGTATCAGTAGCGTACAGCTGTATACAGTGTTGGGGTAATTTTAAATCTCCGTATATATTTCCGGAGTAACACACAGATGCTCTCTCAGTATGGATTTGACCGTAATGCAGAAGGCAGAAAAATAGTACTGTATCAGAAGAAAACCAGCTGTATAAAGTTTTGGGGAAAATTGACATCTCTGTATATATTTCCGGAGTCACACACAGACGCTCTCTCAGTATGGATTTGACCGTAATACAGAAGGCAGAAAAACGGTACTGTATCAGAAGATAACAGCTGTATACGGTTTTAGGGAAAATTGAAATCTCCGTATATATTTCCGGAGTAACACACAGATACTCTCTCAGTATGGATTTGACCGTAATACAGAAGGCAGAAAAATGGTACTGTATCAGAAGATACCAGCTGTATATGGTTTTGGTGAAAAATTAATCTCCGTATATATTTCCGGAGTCACACACACACGCTCTCTCAGTATGGATTTGAACGTAATACAGAAGGCAGAAAAACGGTACTGTATCAGAAGATATCAGCTGTATACGGTTTTGGGGAAAATTGAAATCTCCGTATATATTTCCGGAGTCACACACAGATAGTCAGCAGGTATTTGTCCGTGATACCAGCCGGTACACGGTAGTGTGTGAGGAGCGTACAGCTCTATACGGTGTGGGGAAAAATGAACGCTCGGTAACTGTGCAAAAAAAAAGATTAAAAGTATTAGTGCTGTGTAGGTGCTGTGTTAAAAGTACTCTGCACAGCAGTGTAGACAGAACAATACAGCTAGCAGGCAGCCTAATAATCAGCTCTGCTGCAGCACACAAGAAATTCCTCCCCTGTCACTGGCAGGCAGCATAATAACCTGCGTTGCTGCACACAACAAAATCCTCCCCTGTCACTGCACACTAACTGTACAGCTAATCGCTATCAGCACAAGCACAGAATAAGTTTTTTTTCCTGCCTAACGCTCTCCCTACTGAGAAACAGCGGCAGCAACCTCTCCCTACGCTAAGTCGGTATTTTTTTAATCTGACCGACCTGTTTCGCTCAACTCTACTTGTGCCTTCTTTTCTCGAAAATTTTCCCCATCTGAGCGTAATTATGATGTGGTGAATCGGGAATTATTGGCTATGAGGTGGGCGTTTGAAGAGTGGAGACATTTGTTGGAGGGAGCCAAACATCAAGTTGTGGTCCTTACCGACCACAAGAACTTGATCTATCTCAAATCAGCCAAGCAATTGAACCTTAGACAGGCTAGGTGGGCCTTGTTTTTCACGCGTTTTTATTTTGTGGTCTCCTTTCTTCCGGGCACTAAGAATATTAAGGCAGATGCTATCTCTAGGAGTTCCCTTGCGGATTCTCTTGATGTGACTGAGCCTACTACCATTCAAAATGAGGGTGTGGTTCTTTCCGCTATCTCACCCGATTTGAGACTTGCCTGGGACGAATTTCAGGAGGATAAACCTGAATGATGCCCTATGGGGAAATTGTTTGTCCCAGACCAATCGAGGAGAAAAGTAATATCTGAAATTCACTGCTCTGCGTTGGCTGCATTATCTCGTGATGTCAAGAATTTTGTGCAGTCCTGTGGGACTTGTTCTCAGTCCAACCCTGTTCTCGCTCTAGTGGATTGTTAGTGCCACTTACGGTGCCCAGGAGGCCATGGACACATATCTCAATGGATTTTATTTCCGACCTCCCTGTCTCTCTGAAAATGACTGTTATCTGAGTGATCTGGGTGATCTGTGATAGATTTTCCAAGATGGTCCATCTTGTACCACTGCCGAAGTTGCCATCCTCTTCTGAGTTGGTGCCCTTGTTTTTTCAGCAGGAGGTTCGTTTGCACGGCATTCCGGAGAACACTGTGTCTGACAGTCCAGTTTGTTTCCAGATTTTGGAGAGCCTTCTGTTCTAAACTGGGAATTCAGTTGTCCTTTTCCTCTGCGTTTCACCCTCAGACCAATGGGCAGACCGAGAGACTTTAGAAAGTTATCTGAGATGTTTTGTGGCTGCTGATCAAGATGATTGGGTCTCTTTTTTGCCCTTGGCTGAATTTGCTCTAAATAATAGGGCTAGTTCTGCCACTTTCATGTCCCCTTTTTTCTGCAACTTCAGGTATCATCCTCAGTTTTCTTCAGGGCAGGTGGAGGCTTCAGGTGTTGATTCTATGGTAGAGAGAATGCAGCAGATTTGGAATCAGGTAGTGGATAAGTTTTCTCTCTCTCAAGAGAAGGCCAAACGGTTTGCCAACCGGCATAGGACTGACTCCTCGGTTTAAAGTAGGGGACATGGTTTGGTGGTCCTCAAAGAATATTCCTATGAAGGTGGCGTCTCCAAAATTTAAACCAAGGTTCATTGGACCTTATAAGATTTTGAAAGTCCTTAATACCGTTTCTTTCCGTTTGGCTCTTCCAGGAATGTTTAAGATTCACAACGTCTTTCATAAATCTTTGTTGAAGAGGTTTGTTGAGCCAGTAGTTTCCATGGCTGCGCCCCCTGATCCTGTGTTGGTTGGGGGCAATCTGGAGTATGAAGTAGAGAAAGTATTGGATTCCCGTCTGGCTGGATGGAGACTTAAGTACTTGGTCAAGTGGAAATGTTATGGTCAGGAGGATAATTCTTGGATGTTTGCTTCTGACATTCATGCCGAGAGATTGGTTCGCGCCTTTCACTGGGCCCATCTTGATCGGCCTGGTGGCTTGGGTGAGGATTTGGTGACCCCTCCTCAAGGGGGGGAACTGTTGTGAACACTCTTGGTCCCGCTTCTGAGTTTGGGCTCCCTCTGGTGGTTGCTGCTGGTATACAGTTGCTCTGGCTAACAGAAGTCGATCACCTGAGGAGGATGATTGGCGATCAGGTGTTTCTGACTAGGGAGATATAAGTGAGCAACCTTCTTGGGTTGTTGGTGATTTTGTCTTCTTCCTGAGCCTTCTGGAAGTCAGCTTGTTCCCTGCTTTTTCCTAACTTATTTGTCTGTTTTGATCTGTGGCATTTTTCCCTTTTGGCTTTCTCTGTGCGCTGCCTTGCTGGTGCAGTCCAGCTGGGATCCCAGCTGGGGCTTGTGCTGGACTCTGTTTTCCTTGCCACAGTTTATGTCAGTCTGATCAGTATTGCTGGTCTCCTGCTATTTCAGTATCTGTTGTTTTCATTCAGTTCACACCAGGGTTCTGATTTAGTGAGGGAGAGGTCGTGTGAACTCAGTATTTTTGCATATCAGATGTGTTGGAATTTTTTAGGGTTTTTGCGAGATTGCAGACAGTATCCTTTTCTGTCCTGTTCTATCTAGACAGTTTGGGCCCCAGCATTTACTTAAGCTATTTTCTGCCTGTGTTTTGTATTTCATCTGCCTCACCGTCAATATGTGTTTGGGGGCTATCTATTCCTTTGGGGCTCTACTCCGGGGCAGTTAGCTTTCCCCTTTCTCTCTGTAGGCTTAGTTAACTCTTTGGCTGTGTCGAGGCGTCTAGGTCATCGTAGGTACGTCCCACGGCTAATTCTAGTTGTGTTGTCAGTTTAGGGGTTTGCAATCCACTAGTTACCAACCTCTCTGGTGTTGTGCTACCTAGCCCATTTCTCTGTTGTCCTCCTCGATTACCATATCATAACAGAAATGAATATTCACTGCTATCCACTCTCATGGACATTGAGAGCAGTGAATATTCATTCTCTTTAATAGCTGGCACATGTGATTGCCCGTCGGCTGCAGGAAGCAGGCGGCTGAGACCAACACTGTGTCCGCTGTTAAAGATCAATTAATATTCACTGCTCCACATGCCTAAAGGATTGGAGAGCAGTGCATATTCATTCCTTAAGTAGCGGATACACTTCAGTGCCCAGTAGCTGCAGGAATCCGGTGGCTGTGTGTAGCCCAGCTGCGCTTGGTGCCACATATTACCCAGGAGGATGCACAGAAAGGTAATTCACAATCACTCGATATTCATTCACACTTCACATTTCCCTATAGTGCCACCAGAGGGAGCCCTGTAGAGTATATAAGGGTGTGGAGAGACGTAGCAGTAGCCAGTCTGAGCCAGTGATTCCAGTCAGAGCAGACAGAAGCAGAGAGACAAGCTGATACCTCAGAACTTGCTGACTGTTAGTTCCCTAGGGAAGTGGAAAGTGACTCTCGGAGTGTGCACAGATCAGTCTGACGGAAGGTCCTGATAGCTGCTTCGGACAGAGCCTAAGAAAGAAGTGAAGGAAGGGGAACTACAGTACGTGTAACACCGAGTCAACTGAGGTACTGTTAGAGAGCGTTGAAGAGAAGGAAGCTGACATCTACTGCTGCCTGTGCTTATGTTAAAGGTGTGAGTAGGACGACAGGCAAGTGGACCAAGAGAGAGAGTGACTGAGGAGAAATAGCAAGGATAGCTGACCTCCACTCTGCACCACCGGACACCGGGTCCGAGCTTGCTAGTACCTTCACGGCTAGTGGGAAAAACCGGAGACCCTGCTGGACTTCAGGTCGCAGAGGGGCCCTACAGTGCTGATACGTAACCGGGGTCAGGAAGAACAGGAGTCTAGCAGGACGCTGCAGATAGAGACTTAGTTCTGTCCAAGAGAAGGCTCCACCACAATGTCAGCCGGGCGTAGCTGTTCTATACGGAGTTAAACTTAGCTTCATGCAAGTTAGAAACTCACACACATCAAGAAGTAAGGAGGCCTTAAACCTACTCAGTGATTACTGGACGTGCATCCTCCACCCTGAGCAGCTTCCCGGGACGTGCCTGCAAATATCACCAGTAAAGGTACGGAAAGAGACTCATTGTGTGTGTCTGCCTTATTGCCTGCACCCTGCACCGCCATATATCTCGAGGGATCAGTCTCGCCTGTGGGAGACTTAACATCTTGCTGCTCAGTAACAACCCCTCAGAGAATCTACCCTGCAGCGCTGGTCACCCTGATCAGAAACCACAGGTGGCGTCACAAACATTTCTAAATCCCCTGTAAATATCCCCCTTTGAATGAGCGCCCAGGGCCACGGACCGAGCTGCGCTACCCGTAACCTCTTCCCCATTGAAGTGAACGGGCTCGGTGCCGAGTACCCCATAAGCCCTGGTACGTGCGACTCATCCTTGGCGTCACGAACAGGATCCGAAGCTCGCAATATGTGAGTCCTGTGTGCCTAAATGGACTGTTTTGTGCAAAAAGACTGTGTGCAGTTTTTGTGATTTTTGGCGCCATTTTCCGCCATTTTGCCGCCATATTCGCGCCCTGAGGCGCTGGTGAAGAAGAAGGGTGTGCATTGGTGGGCGTGCCCCCCTGTGGCGCGAAAGCTATGGGCGCCCTGTCTAAGTGCTATTACAATGTCCGAGCCTGCCCCACTGCAAGGGAGATCCGCCTACTCTTCATCCTCTATGCCAAGAAGAGAAAGCGAAAGTCCCGCCTCCACGGAAAAGACCAGATTGTTCCAGATGAAACATACAGTCTGGCCTGGAGTGAGATGGCGGAAGGACAGGAGACGCTGTGTGGAGGAATGGCGGTGCGCAGACCCCGTTCCCCTGAAGAGCTGCTGCCTGTGCCTGAACCATCCCCAGGTCGGGTGGATGACCGGAGAATGCAGAAAGTGGAGGAGGTGGATGCGGCGCTGAGGGACATGGCCCGACACCGCGCAGAAATGGAGGCGATGGAGCAAAGCTGGCGTGCCCTGAAACAGCGGCTGCTGTGGGACCCACTGCTCTCCCCTCAAGATGCGCAAATGCCACCCGCGCCACCACTGGACCCAGCGGCTGATGAAGAACCGGAGGCCGGCCCCAAAAGAGCTGATCCTGACTCCGACGAGGACACGGCGGGAGGGAAGGAGGCTGAGGAGGCCCTGCCCGGACCGGAACGCCAGCCAGGCCTGGAACCAGAGGCCGCAGCGGAATGCAGTCCCCCGGTAGGGACGACGGAAGACACCCAGCCGCAAGCGATGGAGATCGACTGGGAGGAGATGGAGCTCCTGGATGACGTGGAATACGCCGCCCAGAAGGAGAACGAGTGGCGACGTCGGGAGCAGGAGCAGCGACAGCAGCAGGAGCAGCGAGAGGCGCAGCAGCTTCGGCAGAGGTACCGGGAGAAAGATCTTGCTGACAAGGAGAACGTCAAGCGAGACAAAGGTACGCTCCGGGAACCGCGGCGCCAGGGGGCCATTAGAGACTTTAAACTCCAGGGAGGCTGGGGGTTCATCCATGAACCAGGCCTGTACCAGGAGGTCTTTGTTAATCGCAGGGATGTGGAGTCTCACCTGCCAGAGGGGCACCCGGGAAGGGATCTGCTTATTGGGGATATTGTCACCTACACGCGGCATTGGGGTCTTAAGGGGTGGTATGCCCTGAATGTCTCCCGAGTCAGCGACCCAGTCCCTGAAGCCGGAAACGTACCCCGTGTCTCAGTGTCCCAGGCCCCAGCCACATCAGCGCCACTCCGCGCACCTGCATCCTATCCTGCGTCCTATTCTGCAACGCAACAGAGCGCAACAGTTGCAAGTGCGCCCCCTATTGAGCCATTGCATGTGCATGCGTCACCATTGGAAACGCTGCAGAGCACAGCGACTGCTACAGCGATCCCTATTGAGCCAAATCTATACTTAGAAGAGGCACCTGTTAGGCCTCCAGGAAGTCGCAAAGCAAAAATTGAAACAAGGACTGTAGCTACCCAGACACAGGTAGCAGGACATGATCTTCAGGTGATGCGTTCCAGAGCGCACCGTATACTTCCAGCCCCAGGTGTGGAAGGTGCCACTATATTTGAAGAAGAACAGTAGGACCCAGACAGGGTTTACTGAACTGTAAAAAGTTAAAGAAGAATTGCACTTTATTGAATATGTTGATAATGTCTGAAGTAGTATACCCAGTTGGGTAATGTGTCGTGTAATGTGATATGATAGAAATGTGATTTTTCTACAAATGCTGTTTTTGAAGGACTGCGTGCTAAGGACTCTTGCAGCACAGAACTTTAATGTAAATAGTTGGCACTTCGGTGCTCCATCTTGGTTTTACGTAAAACCATATCTACCTCAGAAGAAAAACCCGTAAGGTGTGGCCTTGAGTGAGGTTTGCAGTAAAGAAGTCCTGCAGCCCACCCAGGACCACCGTGGGAGGTTTGGTGCGGGTCCTCCACAAGAATCTTGTATTTATTTGTGTGAAAGTATTTGATATTTTTCTATTGCTAATTTGTACACAATGTAACGTTTGAAGTGTCCTTACCTCCCGCAAGGGAAGAGTTATGTTATTGTTGTTATTATAAAAATTGTTTTCTTTTTCAGCCGGGAGTGCTGAATATAACTAGGGGGGGATGTGTAGCCCAGCTGCGCTTGGTGCCACATATTACCCAGGAGGATGCACAGAAAGGTAATTCACAATCACCCGATATTCATTCACACTTCACATTTCCCTATAGTGCCACCAGAGGGAGCCCTGTAGAGTATATAAGGGTGTGGAGAGACGTAGCAGTAGCCAGTCTGAGCCAGTGATTCCTGTCAGAGCAGACAGAAGCAGAGAGACAAGCTGATACCTCAGAACTTGCTGACTGTTAGTTCCCTAGGGAAGTGGAAAGTGACTCTCGGAGTGTGCACAGATCAGTCTGACGGAAGGTCCTGATAGCTGCTTCGGACAGAGCCTAAGAAAGAAGTGAAGGAAGGGGAACTACAGTACTTGTAACACCGAGTCAACTGAGGTACTGTTAGAGAGCGGTGAAGAGAAGGAAGCTGACATCTACTGCTGCCTGTGCTTATGTTAAAGGTGTGAGTAGGACAACAGGCAAGTGGACCAAGAGAGAAGTGACTGAGGAGAAATAGCAAGGATAGCTGACCTCCACTCTGCACCACCGGACACCGGGTCCGAGCTTGCTAGTACCTTCACGGCTAGTGGGAAAAACCGGAGACCCTGCTGGACTTCAGGTCGCAGAGGGGCCCTACAGTGCTGATACGTAACTTGGGTCAGGAAGAACAGGAGTCTAGCAGGACGCTGCAGATAGAGACTTAGTTCTGTCCAAGAGAAGGCTCCACCACAATGTCAGCCGGGCGTAGCTGTTCTATACGGAGTTAAACTTAGCTTCATGCAAGTTAGAAACTCACACACATCAAGAAGTAAGGAGGCCTTAAACCTACTCAGTGATTACTGGACGTGCATCCTCCACCCTGAGCAGCTTCCCGGGACGTGCCTGCAAATATCACCAGTAAAGGTACGGAAAGAGACTCATTGAGTGTGTCTGCCTTATTGCCTGCACCGCCATATATCTCGAGGGATCAGTCTCGCCTGTGGGAGACTTAACATCTTGCTGCTCAGTAACAACCCCTCAGAGAATCTACCCTGCAGCGCTGGTCACCCTGATCAGAAACCACAGGTGGCGTCACGAACATTTCTAAATCCCCTGTAAATATCCCCCTTTGAATGAGCGCCCAGGGCCACGGACCGAGCTGCGCTACCCGTGACCTCTCCCCCATTGAAGTGAACGGGCTCAGTGCCGAGTACCCCATAAGCCCTGGTACGTGCGACTCAGCTGCGGCTAACAGCGTGTCTGGTATTAAAGAGAAATTAATATTCACTGCTTTTCACTCCATGGGCGTTGAGAGCAGTGGATATTTATTCCTCCATAGCAGCGGGCACAGGTGTTAGCCGCAGCAGCCGACACCTGCCTCCTGTGACTGGTTGCTCCACCGCTGCCGCTCCCCCACTTCCCCATTCAGAGCAGATACATCCGGACTATAAGACACCCCCCCCATTTTCCTCCAAAGTTTTAGAGGAAAAACATGTGACTTATAGTTCGAAAAATACGGTACTTATTTCATGCAATAAAATGCAATTTAATTATTGAAAAATCATAAATGTAATTTTCTAGTTTTTATTTTTAGATTCTGTTTCTCTCAGTTGAAGTGTGCCTAAAAATAAAAATTACAGATAACTCCTTTCTTTGTAGGTGGGGAAACTTGCAAAATCAGCAGTGTATCAAATAATTTTTTTCCCCAGTCACGTGCATGCCGGGTCTTTGTGTCGCAATACACTTCAGCTGAATGTGTGTCGAGGATGCACATCCAGTTGAGCTTTGTGCTGGCGTCGGCAGGCCTCTCATCCCCATGGACCCAGTCACAGTCAAAACCTCTGCAACTGTGGTTGTTATGCCCCTTGTCCCTGGGTATAAAGGTTGTACAACCTAATGGTGGTGGTTTAACCTTACAGGTTCCCTTTAATTCTTCCAAATACATTAGATAAAAGTTGGTCAAGAACACTGACTTCAGCTGGATGGGCTGACCATAACCTGTATATTGGCCCCTGTCACGGAAACATGGATTGTGAGGATTGAATTTATGTAACAGATCCTTTGTTCTGCAGGCAGATAAGCTTACTCTGCTTTCCTCATAGAAATGCAAGAACGCTCGGCTGAGCATTTAAGTGAATGAGAGATTTGGGAGATATAACATTCTGGGAACAGGTATCTAAAGCTGTGTCGAGACCTTTACAAGGACATAACATTGGTTCAGATTGGCCACATTTGTTCAGTGACACTAGAAGAAGTAAGAACGATCTTTCTTAATATATTCTGGAAACGTTTTTCATGGAAAGATTTTTTGTGGACTAGCGACTGTAGTCTGTAGACTGTAGTCGCTATTAAAACAACCAATTTATTTCCATACAATAACAGTTTGTAAAAATGATTATTTGCAAAACTTCTGACGATTATTCTTTCGTTGAAATAATCCTTTTTGATCAATTTTATACTAATGGGTATGGCTACATTAAGTGATAGCGATCCAGCAAACATTGTAACCCAACAAATCTTCTCTTAAGTCTGTACAATATTCTCAGGAATAGAGATAATCCTCTTGCAAGCGTGACTACTTGAGAAAGGTCCATCTACATTCCTGATGTTGTCTGTGACATTGAAGAAGTGTAAATAATGAATAAAGGCTGCGAACAGCAAAGTAAGTGCAGATAAAGCCAACAGCACTCAAGTATAAAATGGACGTCTCATATACAGTAATTGCATTGTTGTCAGGGATCTCAGTTACACTCTAGGGACAATTAGCTGCTGAGCTGGTGTATCAATTCTTTACATGATGCCATCTAGAAAAGCTACTAAAATACACTGAAATTACTACGCAAAACAGAAAACATATGTTCAACTGAAAGTATTTTCCAACATTTAAAAAACATGTATGTAGGTTCATACAGATAGCAAAGGTTGGTAAAGTATATACACTGTTAATTTAAAGATGCCCTTTTTTGTTCCATGTTCATAAACATGTGGGTTGCTCTATGAGCATGTGGCTTTCAATCCCATAAAATATGGGCAAATGAATGGAATTGTTCCATATTAGAACAAAACAGCCTAGAAGATCAACGGTCTAGCTTCTATGAACCCAAGGATTTATTTCTGGAGAAGTTCAATGTGGTTTATCATTTTGGCTCCCATGTCAGTGAAAAGGAGCATTACATATGGGTTCATCAAAGTGGGAGCCACTTTTGTCATTGGCAATTATTATCTCCTCACAGAGAGGGGTCTTGAATGGCTGCAATGTCCATATGCCCAAATCGTCAGCATGAAAAAAGGATATTTGTGGTGCTGTGTGCTGAATGAATAAAGACGTCAGTCCAGAGATGGGTGGATGAAAGATATTCGTGGTTCACTCAACTATAATATACAGTTGTGCTCAAAAGTTTACATACACCGGCAGAATTTTTGCTTTCTTGACTTTTTTTCAGAAAATATGAATGATAACCCCAAAACTTTTTTTTACTCATGGTTAGTGGTTGGGTGAAGCCATTTATTATGAAACTACTGTGTTTTCTCTTTATAAATCATAAAGACAACCCAAAACATCCAAATGACCACTATCAAAAGTTTACATGCCCCATTTCTTAATACCGTGTATTGCCCCCTCTAAAATCAATGACAGCTTGAAGTCTTTTGTGGTAGTTGTGGATAAAGTTCTTTATTTTCTCAGATGGTAAAGCTGCCCACTCTTCTTGGCAAAAAGTCTCCAGTTCCTGTAAATTCCTGGGCTGTCTAGCATGAAATGCATGCTTGAGATCTCCCCAGAGTGGCTCAATGAAATTGAGGTCAGGAGACTGAGATGCCCACTCACTCCAGAACCTTCATTTTGATTGCAAATTTTCCTCTAGTATTTGCTGATAACTTGCTGGATTCATTTTTACTTCAACTTTGACCAAGTTTCCTGTGCCTTTGCAGTTCACACATCCCCAAAACATCAGCGATCCACCTCCATGCTTTATAGTAGGAATGGCGTTCCTTTCATCATAGGCCTTGTTGACCTCTCTCCAAATGTAACATTTATGGTTATGGTAAAAAAAAATCAATTTTGGTCTCATCACTCCAAATTACCTTGTTCCTGAAGTTTTGAGGCTTGTCTCTGTACTGTTTTGTGTATTGTAGGCGAGATACTATGTGGCATTTGCGCAGTAATGGCTTTCTCTGGTGACTCGACGATGCAGCCCATTTTTCTTCAAGTGCCTCCTTATTGTGCGTCTTGAAACAGCCACACCGCTAGTTTTCAGAGAGTCCAGTATTTCAGCTAATGTTTTTTGTGGTTTTTCTTTGCATCCTGAACAATTTTCCTGGCAGTTGTGGTTGAAAATTTTGTTGGTCTACCTGACCGTGGTTTAGTTTTTACAGAGCCCCTGATTTTCCATTTCTTAATCACAGTTTGAACGCTGCTGACTGGCATTATCAATTACTTGGATTTCTTTTTGTATCACTTTGCTGTTTCATACAGTTAAACTACCTTTTCCCTTAGATCTATTGACAATTCTTTTGCTTTCCACATGATTCACAATCCAGAAATGTCTGTAGCAGGATGAAAGATGCAAGAGTCTGTCTGGATCCAAGAAACTCACTCAGCTTTTATGCACACACACTGATTACAAGCAAACAGATCACATGTGAGGATGTTACTGTGGGGCCCTTGAGGGTTCAGTAACCACAGAGGTACTGCATCTCAGCCATAGATGTGGTATTTCAACTTTCAGGTAAGGTGGAGACATTATACCTGGCTCTGGCAACACTGCATCCATTACACACACTAGCTGAGTTCGTCTAGCAAGCCTGCAGCTAGCAAAGGGTGTTAGATGGTGGGTGGAGCTTCTGGGTCAGAGCAGGAGTTAGGGGGAAGTTATAGGACAGTTCCCCCTTGGGGGAGGAAGGAGATAGATGTGTTTAAAGCCCCCGTCTCACAAAGCGATCTCGCTAGCGAGATCGCTGCTGAGTCACTAGTTTTGTGACGCAGCAGCGATGTCCCCAGCGATATCGTTGTGTGTGACATTCAGCGACGATCAGCCCCCCTGCTGGGTATCGCTGATCGTCGCTGAATGTCCTGAACTTTTTTTTGATCGCTGGTCTCCCGCTGGCAGGCACGCATCGCTGCGTGTGACAGGCAGGAGACCAGCGATCCGCTGGTAACCAAGGTACACAGCGGGTTTCCAGGCGCGGGGCCTGGAAACCCGATGTGTACCTTGGTTACCAGCTCCCTGCATCAGGGCGCTGGTATCCAAGGTGCACTGCGGGTAACTAAGCGATGTTACCCGCAGTGTCGCTGTGCTGATCGCTGCCTGAGCTGCCTGTTTGGCAGCTCAGCACCGATCATGTAGCGATACTGATCGTTGTCGGGATCGCTGGTGTATCGCTATGTGAGACCGGGCTTTAGACAGCTCTCCCATAGGCACACAAAGCTATATCAAAAAATTATTAGAATGAAATTAATAAAATAATTTATAAATTAATTTGAATATTAATTTGAGATACAGCGAAGAAAATAGGATGGCAAACCATGTGCAAAGACCACACTGAGAGATGGTGAGATGGTCAAATGGAGGGATGCAAGAGTATAAAATAAAATCAAAAATAGAAAAAAATAAAAAAAATATATATATTTTTTAATTATTGTTAAAAAATAATAAATAATAAAAATATAATAAATATTACAAAAAATGAACATGAAATTGATATAAAAAGGATTTTATTGACATATAGCCCAATACAAATGCAACAATAATGAATATGTGTAGAATAATAATACAATTGAAACACTCCACTCATGAAATAGATGACCAAGGCAAAAATGGGTGTAACCAGGAGATTTGTTCACAAAAGCACTAATATCAATGGGTAAAAATAAGGTGCAGGTGTGCAAAAATAAACACGAATCTGCAAACAGATGATGAACCACAAAATATAAATGTGTGCACCCAAGTTAATAATAAAATCTAAATATAAAAATAGATGATAAACAACAATAGTGCCACTATGTGCAAAAATTCACAAATAAATGAATAAAAATGTGCAAAAAAACAAATCAAGGCACATGATAAAAATGTAACATCTTTCAGCATGACTGGTTTGGCAGTGGATCAGTAATGGTGTGGGGTGGCATTTGTTTGGAGGGCCACACAGCCCTCCATGTGCTCGCCAGAGGTAGCCTGACTGCCATTAGGTACCAAGATGAGATCCTCAGACCCCTTGTGAGACCATATGCTGGTGCGGTTGGCCCTGGGTTCCTCCTAATGCAGGACAATGCCAGACCTCATGTGGCTGGAGTGTGTCAGCTGTTACTGCAAGATGAAGGCATTGAAGCTATGAACTGGCCTGCCTGTTCCCCAGACCTGAATCCGATTGAGAACATCTGGGACAGCATGTCTCGCTCCTTCCACCAACGTCACGTTGCACCACAGACTGTCCAGGAGTTGACGGATGCTTTAGTCCAGGTCTGGGAGGAGATCCCTCAGAACATCCGCAACCTCATCAGGAGCATGCCCAGGCGTTTGTGGGGAGCTCATACAGGCACGTGGAGACCACACACAATACTGAGCATCATTTTGACTTGTTTCCACTGTAATTTTGTCTTGTTTTGATTTTCATTTTGACTTGTTTCCACTTTCATTTTGGGGGTCTCTTCAAATCCAGGCCTCCATTGGTTCAAAAATTTGATTTCCATTGATGATTTTTGTGTGATTATGTTACAGTGGATCGCCAGCCAGGGCAGTGGGGTACTCGGTACCGGGCCAATTTTTAAAGGGGCAGTGTCACAGCGGCAGTGACCCGGTCCGTGGCCCTGGGCGTCCAATAAAAGGGGTATATTTACAAGGGATAATAAAGAGTTTGTTATAAGGTGTTCGTGACGCCACCTGTGGTTCCTGGTCAGGGGTGACCAGCACTGCAGTGCAGATCGTCTGAGACAGATGGTGTGATGCAGCAGAGTTGGAATAGCTCTCCACAGGCAGAGCTTATTGTCCCAGGGCAGAGAAAGATGTAGTAGGGAGTAGTGGTGCAGGTAGATGTAGCAGTGTGGAGTAGGTGCTGCAGGAAGAACTTGAGGAGACAGTCAGATGCAGTTTCCAAAGCTTTAGTTACAGTTCAGGTGCATGCTTGGTGCCACGTCCTACAGGTAAGGGAATCCAGCCAACTCCCAGGTAGATGGAGAACACCAGTCAAAAGCTTCCTGTCAGTATATGCCTTCCTTGGCTGTATCACTGTGCTGATTCCTGCTCCTACTTCCTTCCCAGCACCTCACAAACCAGTGTCCCAGTCCGGTAGCTGTGAATCCTGTCGGACAACGTGACCCAGGCGTTTCCTTGATTCTATATAGCTTTCCTTCCCGGAGAAGATGATTGTGGTTGTTGGCTGTGACCCCTAAAATTGTCACAGCTGTCGGCTTGCTAGCTGAGTCCTGTTGTACGCTCCACTAGGCTAGGGACCGAGTCCCTTCTGTGACTGGATTCTCCAGCTGACGTCCGTCAGCCTGGAATGAGCCCACAAGTAGCCTTCTGCTCAGCCGTGCCTCTGAGAAATCCCTTTGCCTACAGGGAACCTTCTTTTCTGTCTTTCTATCTGTGAGCAGCTCCTCAGGACCTGGAGCCTGCTGCACGTTTCTATCTCTTCCCGCCTCCCTACGGGAGGGCTGCCTAAGCACGTCCTTCCTCTTCTTCCCCTACGGGAAGACTCTCTCTCACTTCCCTTACACTCCTGCTCTAACCCACAAGCTCCACCCACCATCTAACACCAGGGGCGGACACTGACAGCTTGATGCCCCTGTGCAAGAAATGTGTCTGGGCCCCCTTCCTTTTATGGCGACAAAGCTACATATATATATATATATAGTCACACACACATGCATGTATATATATTACATAGACTCCTTTATTATGTATATTGCTGTCCCTTTTACAGTGCCCTCTCTTATGTACAGTACCGTCCCTTACATATTGGATTATATAGAGCCCTGTTTTTTATTACATACTGTCTCTCTTGTTAGCTGTATAATGCAATGATGGCTGATTGAGCATGGGAAAGCTTCCTTTCTAATGGAGGAGCTGATGGACTGGTAATCTGGTCACGGCTCCTCGATCAGCAGTAATTTTATATCTATATGTAATAAAAGAGGGCGCTGTGAATAACAAAATTAACAAGAATACACTATGTAAGAGACAGCACTATACATAACAGCAGAGGAAGCTATATAATAAGGGACGGCACATATATAACTAGAGAGGATGGTACGTAATAAGGGACGGTGTTATATATAATAAAAGAGGAAATATGTAACTAAGGATGGTGTTATACAGAATTAGTGAATACACTATATACTAAGGGACTGTGTTAGACATGATAAATTATGTCTTCCTCACCTCCCCTGTTCCTAAGGCCATTATAAGTCCCCTTCTTCCCTTCCCAATCCCCCACACCCTCATTGTCCTCCTCCCCCCACATCCCATTATTGTCCTCTCCCTACCCCATCATTGCCCTCTTCACCACCTCCATCATTGCCTTCTACCCCACCATCTTTGCTTTCTCCCCTGCCTCTCATCATTGCCCATTCCACTACCTTCATCATTTCCTCCTCCCCACCACCCCTTATTGCCCTTTCACCACCACCATCATTGCATTCTCCCCCACCACCCATCATCATTTCTTTTTCCACCACCCCATCTGTAAGGTTCTATGTATATATTTCTGAAACTCAGTTTGTTCGTCAGCCATTTTACTTTCTGTCTTGCTGCAGCTATCTTGCCTCAGTCAAAATGGAGTTTCCAGCTTGCATGTTCCCGCCTGATTCTCTCCTTTGCTTCTTAAGCAGCCACAGCTGAGCAATCAGTGCTTCAGAATCTAGCCTGCAGTGAACCTGTGACTTGACTCCTGTAAGCCTTGGACCTTGTACTCCAGCTATTCCTACTGAGGAACTCTGAAGCACTTGTGGACTCTGAACCCTGCTCTTTGAAAGACCCACGTTTGCATGGACTTACGGTAACAGAGAAGAAGATCCTGAATCTGTATTGGAGAGTGATTGCTGAGCTTGGATTACACTGGCCTGCTGTGTCTCCTGTTTCTGTGTCTGCAAACTGTGTGACTATTTCTGCCAACTTGTATGAAGTAATACAGGACTTTTCTATATCAAACCTGTGACTCCTGTGTTTTCATCGCACCCAAGCACAAGACGCTATATGAACTGTACTACATACATTACAAGATTCTGAAGCCAAAACGTTAGTGTCTGCTGGGTCTGGAAGGCTGTGTCTGCTGTACTGTGGATATCAGACGTCCGGTTGTACTTTCTGTGATGACAGTGGTTGTGACTTCTCACAACCATTCCAGGTGAGCAATTCCCTTAAGTTTTTTCTTTTTGCAGTGTTACCACAGGTAAACACTATTGTTTTTTTTTTTCCTTTCTTTTCTCTTTTTTGTCTGCTGTAACTCTGGATATCAGATGTCTGGTTGAAACTTTCTGTGATGATAGTGGTTGTGACTCCTCACAACCATTCCAGTAATCCTGTCTTAAAGATCTGGAAAATGGAGGCCCGCATAAAGGAACTTTGCGGAGTGACTGATAATATCCTTGCAGATTTGCAGAATATAAAGACCGTTTTACAAATCTACAGGACCTCAATAATCACAATTTGCAAGTGGTTGGACAGACTACCCAGGATTTGCGAGCCAGGATTGAGGTTCTAGAGGGGCGAGTCAGGCTCCTGCCGTAGCCGAGTGCTGGGATTCCAAGTTGCCCCTTTTCGTTTTGGCGGTGAACGTGAGAAATTCAGGGGATTTATTAATCAATGCAATCTTTTTTTTTCTGCACATGCTTCACAATTTCCACTGAACGATCTAAGGTGCTTACTATAATTATGTTGCTTACAACAAGGCTTTAATGTGGGCAAACCCTTGATTGAGACTGAGGATGATTGTTTGAATCACCTTGATGATTTTATTTCAGCCATGGGGCAGGTGTTTGATGACCCCAATCGAGGTGCAACAGCTGAAGCAGCCATGTTAGCTTTGCGCCAAGGTAAGCACTCGGTAGCTGAATATGCCTTGGATTTCAGGAGATGGGCCCTTGATACACCTGGGACAGTTCCGCCAAAAAATCTATTTTCGAAAGGGGTTATCTCACTGATTAAGGATGAACTTG
>JARQOD010010131.1:0-28505 GCA_033576555.1 Oophaga sylvatica | reverse complement strand
AGGACCCCGTACTATCGATCAGTCCTGTCACCATTTTACAATTCACTGATATCTTACAGTTCCTGTAGGGGTCGGGTGAGCGGTACTTCCCGAAATCCCTCTCAAAAACCAAAGATGTGTGCCTATCATACTGACACCTCTTAAGCAAAGACTTCACTCTGGAGATTTCCTCACGGTCACCTCCAGTCGAGACGAGCTGCTCGAGTTTCCTCCCCAGAGCCCGATACAAGCGATGCCTGTTCAGACTCCTGAGGCTCGAGAGCTTGCGGAAGAACCCCGCCACCCGCTTTTTGTAGGTCTCCCACCACTCTGACTTACTACTACAGAGATCCAAAAGCGGTACCTGGCTCTGAAGAAAATCCTCGAAGGATTGTCTCATATTCGCTTCTTCCAGCAGGGACAAATTCAGCTTCCACAGCCCTCTTCCCATCCGGGAGTCTCTGCAACATTCAGAGAAAAGAAAATTAGACAGTGATCGGAGAACTCCACCTCAACGGCGGACACAGCAGAAAAGATGGCATCCTCCTTTAAAAAAAACCTGTCTATTCTAGATCTACAGCTACCCCTATGATAGGTGAAATCCCCGTGACCTGGGGTGTGCCGGATGTGGACATCCACCAGGCGAGCTTCACTGTCTATGCTATTGAGCGCGATGCTGTCATAAGCCAGGCGATCTCCAGGAACCCCCCGATCTCGGGACCTCGTAATGGTGTTGAAGTCCCCACCGAAAACCACCTGTTGGCTTGTAAAAAGAAAGGGCTTAATCCTCAGGAAGAGACATTTCCGGTCCCACTTTGACTGTGGACCATAGATGTTTATGAGCCGCAGCTCTTGTCCCCTCATGAAGACGTCAAGGACCAGGCACCTCCCCATTTCTAACTCGATCACTCGTCTGCATTCCACATCTGCAGTCTTAAAGAGGACTGCCACCCCGCTATACGGCTCGGCCACAAGAGACCAGTATGAGGGCCCGCACCTCCACTCTCTCCGTGCTTTATGTATGGCCCCCATGTCAGTTAGTCTAGTCTCCTGCAAAAATAAAATTTCAGCCTCAATTCGGGTGAGAAAATCAAAGGCCGTAAATCTAGCAGCATCTGACTTAATGCTGGCAACATTAATGAACGCCAGCGTCAGTGGGGCGAGTTCAGCCATCATGAGTGATCAAGCTCGGCGGCCTTCTTCTTACCCACCCCGCTCCCACCACCCTCTGGGGAGGAGTCAGACCCCTTCCTCTTTAAGGTGGACGAGGTGTCCATTCCTCCTCCCCTGGTGTCTTCACCTCCGGACTCCAGATCTGTCCCCCCCTGGGAGAAACAACATCCCCCAAGGGTTGGACTCCGCCATCCCCTAAAGGACCCCCCGATGCCGCCCCCGGTCCCCTGCCCTCGTCCGGCAACTCTTTAGCAGAGTCCTCAAGGGCCTGGAACCGTTTGGAGAGTGTGATCAGAGGAGGAACGGTGGGCCCTTCCGTTGGTACCCTCACGGTCGGGGGTGGGGGGGATTTGGAAGACTTGTTCAGCCTCTTCCTCCCCTTCCTGTTGTTACATTTTTTTCCACCCTTTGATGTTGTAGGCTGCTCTAAGACTTCCTCATCAACACTTTCATATTGAGAGGAGCTGTATGCGTCAGCCGCTTTATCCTCCCTCTCCATCCTCCTGATCTCCTCGTTCACCGCTTCCTCCCCCAGGGCCTCAGAGGCTTTAGCCACCAACCCAGAGGGAGGAGCAGGCATCACCCTGGTTACCCGAGGCTCCACCTGCTCCTTACCCCCCTGGCGAGCCGCCTGCCTCCGCTGATATGAGGGGCCTCTGGTGACCTTGCCTTTCCTCACCGGCCCCTCAGCCACCTCCCCGCCACCACCGCCCACCGCGACAGAGGAAGCCCCGCCGGAGGATTCCCCCCCACGGTCTCCCCCCACCGGGGCCCGCAGCAGTATTGGAGAAGGAGCGAGGGCAGCGGCTATACGGGTGAACAAGGTCACCACACAGGTTGCACCGAATGTCCCTACACGCAGCGGCGAGATGACCCACCCCGCCACACAAGGCACATTTCTGCACCTTGCAGCTTGCGCTGAAGTGGAGGGGATCGCCGCACTTGTGACAGACCTTCGGCTGCCCCTGGTAGAAGACCAGGATCCTGTCCCTTCCCAGGAATGCCGAGGAAGGGATGTGGGTGACCGTATCGCCTGAGACCTTTAACTTAACCATGAAGGTCCAGCCCCCGACCAAATACCAAATTCGTCCCTGTTCTTTTTGGGACCTCGGTGACTTCCCCATAACGGGAAAGCCACGTCATTATGTCCACGCCTGAGAGTGACTCGTTACATGTCACCCCGGTCACTCTCTTGACGGAATTTGGCGAGACACCGCCTGTACGACGAAGCCTCGCCATCCGGGCTCCCCTTTCACCAGCTCATAATTTGACCAGAAGAGCTCAAGCCCCTCTGGCAGAACAAAGCTGATGTCAAAGAAACGGGCCGATGAGGGATGGATCAGGGCAAAGATGTCATCTGCCCTGAAGCCCATCTTCAGGAGGAGCTCCACCACCCTGCTCCTGGGTGGGCAAGCTTCACTGCCCCCCCACCGAAGACGGACCACATTCCTCCTCACTAGCCCTTGCCCGGCTGTTGGGAGAGACCAGACAGTCCCTCCCTCTCTTCTCTCTTGGAAGGCGGCTAAACCATGTCTCTCTATCCAGAAAGACAAGTCCACCGTCCTCCCCTCTACCATTATAGACCTTTCTCCCCTTTTGAGGGCCTCCAGGAAACGGCGGTGAAAAACGCCGTCCCCGGAGTCCAGAGGTGAGGAGACCCCCTGAGAACCCCCCCGGGAGCCCCCCTGACCCCCAGCCGTGACCCCCGCAAATGAACGCCTGGGTGCCACAGCTGGGGGGGCAGATGGGCCAGCCCCCACCCCACTCACACTTGCTCCCACATTCACTCCTGCATCCACCCCTGCATTCACCCCCACACTCACTCCCTCATTCATACCACCCTCGCCATCACTCACACCTCCATGCACCACCTCCGCAAACAGCTCCTCAAAAATGTCACTCACACCATCACTATAAACCTCACTATCCATACTATCCAATCCATATATACAGTCATGGCCAAAAGTTTTGAGAATGACACAAATATTAATTTTTACAAAGTCTACTGCTTCACTTTTACTAATGGCAATTTGCATATACTCCAGAATGTTATAAAGAGTGATCAGCTTAATAGCAATTACTTGCAAAGTCAATATTTGGCTAGAAAATGAATTTTATCCCCCAAAACACATTTCAATATCATTGCAGCCCTGCCTTAAAAGGACCAGCTAACCTCTTTTCAGTGATTGCTCCATTAACACAGGTGTGGGTGTTTATGAGGACATGGCTGGAGGTCAATCTGTCATGATTAAGTAAGAATGACACCACTGGACACTTTTAAAGGAGGCTGGTGCTTGGCATCATTGTTTCTCTTCTGTTAACCATGGTTATCTCTAAAGAAACACATGCAGTCATCATTGCAATGCACAAAAATGGCCTAAAAGGGAAGAGTATCGCAGCTAGAAAGATTGCACCTCAGTCAACAATCTATCTCATCATCAAGAACTTCAAGGAGAGAGGTTCCATTGTTGCCAAAAAGGCTTCAGGGCGCCCAAGAAAGACCAGAAAGCGCCAGGACCGTCTCTTAAAAGTGTTTCAGCTGCGGGATTGGGCTACCAGCAGTGCAGAGCTTGCTCAGGAATGGCAGCAGGCAGGTGTGAGTGCATCTGCACGCACTGTGAGGCGGAGACTCTTGGAGCAAGGCCTGGTCTCAAGGAGGGCAGCAAAGAAGCCACTTCTCTCCAGAAAAAACATCATGGAGAGACTGATATTCTGCAAAAGGTACAGGCAGTGGACTGCTGAGGACTGGGGTAAAGTTATTTTCTCTGATGAATCCCCTTTTCGATTGTTTGGGACATCAGGAAAACGCCTCATTCGAAGAAGACAAGGTGAGCGCTACCACCAGTCTTGTCTCATGCCAACTGTTAAGCATCCTGAAACCATTCATGTGTGGGGTTGCTTCTCAGCCAAGGGAATCGGCTCTCTCACAGTCTTGCCTAAAAACACAGCCATGAATAAAGAATGGTACCAGAATGTCCTCCAAGAGCAACTTCTCCCAACCCTCCAAGAGCAGTTTGGCGATCAACAATGCCTTTTCCAGCATGATGGAGCACCTTCCCATAAAGCAAAGGTGATAACTAAATGGCTCAGGGAACAAAACATAGAGATTTTGGGTCCATAGCCTGGAAACTCCCCAGATCTTAATCCCATTGAGAACTTGTGGTCAATCATCAAGAGACGGGTGGACAAACAAAAACCTAAAAATTCTGACAAAATGAAAGCATTGATTGTGCAAGAATGGACTGCTATCAGTCAGGATTTGGTCCAGAAGTTGATTGAGAGCATGCCAGGGAGAATTGCAGAGGTCCTGAAGAAGAAGGGTCAACACTGCAAATATTGACTTGCTGCATTAACTCATTCTAACTGTCAATATAAGCTTTTGTTACTCATATGTTTGCAATTATTATATTTCTGTCTGTGATAAAAACATCTGTCAAACACACATAAAAACCAGAGGGCAGCAGATCATGTGAAAATATAATATTTGTGTCATTCTCAAAACATTTGGCCATGACTGTACACTATTAATTACATTATTTTCATTATTTACAATATTTACATTATTTACAATATTTACATTGCCTTTATCTTTGCTTTTAGGTCTGCTGCTTTCCACACCTCCTGCTGGGGGCCCTGGCTGGTTTACGGTATTGCTTCCACCACTTTTTTCTTTTCCTCTGCCCAGGAGCGCCGCTGCCCCTTTAAATGCTCCAGAGCAGAGTGCACTTAGTACACCCTGTCCGGGCTCGGGACAGCAGCAGCCCCTGAGCTCTCTGGTAACACTTTTTTTTTTCCTCTTTTTTTTTTCCCTGTGCTTCCTAGGGCAGGGACCGATCTTGCCACCGCTCCCTGCCCTCGACACACCTCCCCCGCCGGCTTTACCTGGAGCGCCGGAGCCCCCGCACCACCAGATGACAGTAAGTGGGTTGGGGACCCCGACAACTCCCTACCGGCTTTTGGGGCTGCAGACCCGATGGTATGGGTGGGCAGGACAGAGGGCGAGTCCATGCCCCCCCCACCGGCCACAGCCACTCCAGGCTGGGCAGCAGCCCCTTGCGAGGCCACACCCACCCCAGATGACACAGGCACAGTGGGCGGAGCCACAGTCGCCGAGGCCACGCCCCCCTCCCCCGCCGGCTACAGCCTCTCCAGGCTGGGCAGCAGCCCTTTGCGAGGCCACACCCACCCCAGATGATGCGAGCACGGCGGGCGGGACTGCGGCCAAGGAGGGCACGCCCCCCTGCATGCCTCTGCCTTTGCAGGAAGGGCAACATTCAGGGAGGCCACGCCCCCCTCACAGGCCTTCACCACCGCTCTGTACCCACCCCCTGCTGTAGGCAAGGCTGGCCACTCCCCTTCGGCATCCAGTGGTGGCGGGGCCCCCCGCACGGACCCCTTTTGGGGTCTACGTGCCGAGTGCCCCGGCTTCACCACGGTCGTCTCCAGGGGAGCGACCAACACCTTGCAGGTCTTTAATTGCTGCTTTACAGCAGTATCTGCGCCCCTTCTATGCTTCTGGACCCCCATAAGTGATCCAGATTTAACAGACCCATTCGTGGGGGACCCAGAAGCTGCTCTCACCTCTGGAGATGTGGCCCCGACTTTACCTTTAACTGGTGCTGGGCCAGTCCCCCCTGCCACCGGGGACTGAGCCCAAACACCACCACTAACGCCACCAGTACAAGCACCGACCTCCATATCGCTGCCTGAATCCGAACTGCCACCACCAGAAGTGACAGCAAGACCCAGGCAGACTTTACTCTCCCCGCTCCCTTGCTCCGGACCCACCACAGGGCCCGAGCTGGGGTGGGCAGCGGGTTCCACACAGCGGGACTGGGGGGCCCCGGAAAAAGGGACAAAAAAAAGTTTCTCCTCCACCACTTGCTTTGCCTTACGCCTCCTCCTCCTCTTCCCGGTTGCCTCATCCTCGAGGCAGACCTCGTCCCCAAACAACAGTGTTTTTTACGCCAAACCGTGCTGGAGACTCAATCTGCCTCACTTGCTGTAGGATGAGGTTGCCCCCCTTGTTATTACTCCCGCTCCCTCCATCCTCCCCCTCACTCCCACTTTCCTCCATGTCACTGAAGTCCGGTGGGAGAGCCACTTGTTCGGGGCTATCCCGCTGCACGATACCTGGGAGTTCTTACCCACCAGGTCCTGGGCGCTCTTACTCACCAGGTCCTGGGCGCTCTTACCCACCAGGTCCTCAGGTGGAGCTGGCGCAGATGTTCCACCATCTTCCTCCTCCTCGTCCTCCACCTGGCTGGGCCCTCCTGACCCCCCAGGAGACCCACCGGTCAGGGCTCTGAACCGGTCATCGTTCCTCAGCTTCTCCCCAAAGGGGCCTCTTCCCTCCAGGATGATCTTCCTCCTCTCTTCCAGCGCTCTTATCTCCCCCTTCAGCCTTTCGACCGTGGCAGATACCTCCGCTCTCTTTGAGGCAGGGAGCCGATTTTTTGCTGTTACTCGGGCTCCCCTCAACTCCTCCCGGAGTCTCCTCAGCTGCTTAGCTGCCTCCTCATATTCACAGAGGTGGGCATGGATGCGGGAGGCATAGATGGTGGCCGGCTCTCCCGCAGCCTTGGAGCCCCAGATCTTTAGGGGGGCTCCTGCCAAACCTCTGCCCGCAGCCTCCTCACCGGGAGAAGGAGCTGCCACGGCCCCGGCTTCAGGGGTCCTGCTTGGTCCTGGAGCCTTGCGGCTCCCCGGTATCTTCTTCCTATTCATCCCTGGGACTGGCTTGCTATGGCGTGGGCCTCCAGATGGTATGTGAGGCCCCCCACCCCCAGCTAGCTTGCCGGGGGGTGGGAGCCAGGGGCACAGCCCCGACGCTCAGTCCCAGGGAAGGCCTCTCTCCTGGGAAGGATCAAGCAAATAAGTCCAGGTGGAAAAGTCCTCCTCCCAGGAGCTTGGCTTGCACACAGCTTCCACCACCTCCAGCCACACACCTCTCCACTTCCTGGGTGGAGCTGGAACTTTTTTTATTAAATAAAATACAAAACACATACAATAAATACATAAACCAACAACATCATACCATAACGAAAAGGAAACAATACCGAAAACACGCTCATTCTTCACGTTCTTGTCCTTATTTACATTTCTCTACCTCACACGAGTCCACTTGCTGAACTTTCCAGCTCTTCAGGAACCCCCAGCAGGAAACCTTTCAAAGAAAAAGGGAAAAAACAAAAGGGGAAACAAAAACAAACCCATCCCACATTCACTCATTCACCCACATAACATACCGCACTTTTTCATCATATTTACATATTTACAGGAGAAAAAAGAAACAACAAAAAGGGTTTGGCCCACTGCCTCAACATAAAAAAAAAAAAGGCCATTCTGGCCACCACAACAGAAAACTTATCTTCCTAAACATGCATATTTTTTTTTTTTTTTTTTTAAACCCCACACCTCACCACAGGTCCATCAGTTCATGGCCTCCTTCACTGCAACATTTTTGGGTCCATATAAAGTTTTATGCCCCTGTTTCCACACACATAACATTTCCTTGGGTCCGTGGGTCCATATTTCCAAGTTCCTCTTTTTGCCCACTGCCCTAAAAATTTACACCACACCAAAATCCCCCCCAGACAACCCCCACCCAACCTAACTATATCCCAATCAATAATCTACATACATTCAAAATAATCATCTAAAAAAAAAAAAAAAAAAACATATAATATATACATACATACAAAAAATTTACAAAACATACTTACAAAACACAACTTATAACAACAACGTTATCATAATATACCACATTATCATTATATACCATACTGCAAACTCAAACACTTTAAAACATTTCCTATCGCACAAGGCCCAAGTTTGGTGCCTGCAAGCCTCAATATGCATTTTCTATTTTATTGCAAAACAAAAAACTACATTGTGCCATGCAATAGCCCACCACCAGGAGACTGGAGCCCTAAGAGGCCCTATCCCTTACCAACGACACATTCACCCTGTCCCTTGTCAATTAAAACTGTCCCTACTTCTATCCCTAACAAACTGTCCCTATCTATCCCTATCTTTCCCTACCTACCTAACTTAACTTAACTAACTCTCTATCTGTCCCTCACACTGACCCTCCCTGACCCTATCTGCCCCTACTTCTCTCCCTCAACACCCACACCACCTTATGCTATCCCTACCACCATTCACACACAAAACTTTCCCTTGAGTGTGTTTTTAAAAGGAGAAGCCCCTCCAAAGCCAAGAGGCCCTCCTCACACCCAACCTCTCGAACTCCAAAGAACGCACCTTCTCCAGGTCACCCAAGATGTTACTAACCACCTCATCCCGGGGGAGGGCTTTCTGTTGCGTCGATACTAAACACAGTGCATTCCACGTGTAAAACCTGACCACTACGCTAACTAGGAATAAAGTGCTCCGCTCTCGGCCACCCAGGGATCTGAACTCCCCATAAACCCACTCAGCGTAGGAAAGGGACGCTAGCCACGGCCAACGTATGGAAGCACCCACCCTGTTGTAAACCTCTGCATTAAAGGGACACTGAAGGAGGAAGTGCTCCATGCTTTCCAGCACGTCGCCACACTCCTCGCGAGGACAACCCCGATCATCGGAGTTCCTGTACTTCAAGTTGTCCCTTACATACAGTCTCCCGTGAAAGCAGCGCCAGGCCAAGTCCCAAAACTTCGTGGGGATCCGCTCTGAATTTAAAAGCCCGAGCCCCACCTCCAGATCCCGGCCTGGGTTATCCCTGAGGACCAGGGGCTTCTGGAAATGGGTCAACAGAACCCTTCTGTCAAGACATTGTCTCGACATGGTCCTGATTTCCCTCATTTCCAGACCCCACCGGCGGCTTACCTTCAGAATCGGGGTTGCGTAGGCCGGAGATGTCCGTGAGGTGTACGGAGATCCTTCACTTGCCCTCCTGTCTCCCACTCCTGGAAGAAGGGCCGAAACCTACCCCTGCAGGAGAATACCCACGGAGGAGCCCTCTCTAGCCAGAGGTTGGAAACATTGGCTTTAAGAAAGGTGTTCTCTAAGAACACTACTGGGTTGACCATACCCAACCCACCTAGTCTCCTCGTACGGTACGTGACCTCTCTCTTGATTAGGTTGAGCCTATTCCCCCATAACAGCTGGAAGAACAGGCTGTAAACCCGTATCCAGAGAGGTTCTGGCAAGATGCACACACTGCCCAGGTAAATTAACAAGGGAAGCAGAAAGTCTTTAGCCAAGCCAACCCTTTCCTCAGGGTTTAAGACCAACCCTTCCACTGGTCCACCTTTTGGGCGGCAATCTTGAGTCTGCCCTCCCAATTTTGCTGGGGGTAGTCCCCGGGGCCAAATTCGATGCCTAGAATTTTGGCGGAGGCCTGGGGCTCTGGAAGGGTGCCCGGGAGATCAAAACTAGGATCTCCCCCTCCCAGCCAGAGACTCTCACACTTTTCCCGGTTGATCATGGACCCGGATGCCTCCGAGTAACGCACGACCTCGGACATGACCCAATCCGCCTCCCCTCTCGAGTATACGAAAAGGGAAACATCGTCGGCGTACGCCACCACCCTCAGAGGGGGCCCAGAGCCCGCCTGGTCCATCCCGACTCCCACCAACGGTCCACGATCTACCCTCCTCAGGAAGGGATCGATCGCGAACGCGTATAAGAGTGGGCTCAGAGGACAGCCCTGACGGACCCCAGAACCCACCTCAAAAGGGTGCCCTGACCAACCGTTCACGAGCGGGAAAGTCTCAGCCCCTTGTTACAAGATCTCTAGCCAATTTACAAACCTCCCAGGCAGACCATACCTTAAAAGGACAGACCAGAGGTACTCATGGTTAACCCGGTCAAAGGCTTTTGCTTGGTCTAATGACAGTAAATACCCCTTCCAGTGACCTGCCCTACCCTGCTCCACTGCCTCTCGGACACCGAGCACAGCACTAAAAGTGCTGCTGCCTGAAACAGAGCAGTGCTGGGCCCCCGAAAGGAGCCGGGGTGCAAACTTGACCAGCCGGTTAAACAACACCTTCGCCAGAACCTTCCGGTCCGTATTGAGAAGCGCTATGGGACGCCAATTCTCAATACGGGACGAGTCTTTACCCTTTGACAGAATAATCAGGGCTGACCTCCTCATTGAACCGGGAAGAGTACCCGAGGAAAGACACTCATTAAACACCCCAGTCAAGAGGGGGACCAAGGAGTCCCTAAAGGTCTTATAGAACTCGGATGTTAAGCCATCCGGACCTGGTGATTTTTTGGGCTGAAGCCCATCAATGGCCAGTCTCACTTCCTCTTCCCTGATTGCTTCTGCCAAAACACCAAGAGAGGGATCATCCCCTGGCTCAGGGATGGTTTCAGCCAGGAAAGCCGACATCTCATCCCGATCCAGATCCCTCTTTCCCAAGAGGCGTGAGTAAAAGGACCTGACCACCTCCAGGATCCCTGATTTGGATCTGTTCAGGGACCCCGTACTGTCGATCAGTCCTGTCACCATCTTACAATTCACTGACATCTTACAGTTCCTGTAGGGGTCGGGTGAGCGGTACTTCCCGAAATCCCTCTCAAAAACCAAAGATGTGTGCCTATCATACTGACACCTCATAAGCAAAGACTTCACTCTGGAGATTTCCTCACGGTCACCTCCAGTCGAGACGAGCTGCTCGAGTTTCCTCCCCAGTGCCTGATACAAGCGATGCCTGTTCAGACTCCTGAGGCTCGAGAGCTGGCGGAAGAACCCCGCCACCCGCTTTTTGAAGATCTCCCACCACTCTGACTTACTACTACAGAGATCCAAAAGCGGTACCTGGCTCTGAAGGAAATCCTCGAAGGATTGTCTCACGTTCGCTTCTTCCAGCAGGGACGAATTCAGCTTCCACAGCCCTCTTCCCATCCGGGGAGTCTCTGCAACATTCAGAGAAAAGAAAATTAGACAGTGATCGGATATCTCCACCTCAACGGCGGACACAGCAGAAAAGATGGCATCCTCCTTTAAAAAAAACCTGTCTATTCTAGATCTACAGCTACCCCTATGATAGGTGAAACCCCCGTGACCTGGGGTGTGCCGGATGTGGACATCCACCAGGCGAGCTTCACTGACTATGCTATTAAGCGCGACGCTGTCATAAGCCAGGCGATCTCCAGGACCCCCCCGATCTCGGGACCTCGTAATGGTGTTGAAGTCGCCACCGAAAACCAGCTGTCGGCTTGTAAAAAGAAAGGGCTTAATCCTCAGGAAGAGACATTTCCGGTCCCACTTTGACTGTGGGCTATAGATGTTTATGAGCCGTAGCTCTTGTCCCCTCATGAAGACGTCAAGGACCAGGCACCTCCCCATTTCTAACTCGATCACTCGTCTGCATTCCACATCTGCAGTCTTAAAGAGGACTGCCACCCCGCTATACGGCTCGGCCGCAAGAGACCAGTATGAGGGCCCGCACCTCCACTCTCTCCGTGCCTTATGTATGGCCCCCATGTCGGTTAGTCTGGTCTCCTGCAAAAATAAAATTTCAGCCTCAATTGGGGTGAGAAAATCAAAGGCCGTAAATCTAGCCGCATCTGACTTAATGCTGGTGACATTAATGGACGCCAGCATCAACGGGGCGAGTTCAGCCATCATGAGTGATCAAGTTCGACGGCCTTCTTCTTACCCACCCTGCTCCCACCACCCTCTGGGGAGGAATCTGAAACCTTCCTCTTTAAAGTGGTCGAGGTGTCCATACCTCCTCCCCTGGTGTCCTCACCTCCGGACTCCGGGTCTGTCCCCCCTTGGGAGAAACAACGTCCCCCAAGGGTTGGATTCCACCATCCCCTGAAGGACCCCCCGATGCCGCCCCCGGTCCCCTGCCCTCGTCCGGCGACTCTTTAGCAGAGTCCTCAAGGGCCTGGAACCGGTTGGAGAGTGTGATCAGAGGGGGAACGGTGGGCCCTTCCGCTGGTACCCTCACGGTCGGGGGTGGGGGGGATTTAGAAGACTTGTTCAGCCTCTTCCTCCCCCTCCTGTTGTTACGTTTTTTCCCACCCTTTGATGCTGTAGGCTGCTCTAAGACTTCCTCATCAACACTTTCATATTGAGAGGAGTTGTCTGAGTCAGCCGCTTTATCCTCCCTCTCCATCCTCCTGATCTCCTTGTTCACCGCTTCCTCCCCCAGGGCCTCAGAGGCTTTAGTCACCAACCCAGAGGGAGGAACAGGCATCACCCCGGTTACCCGAGGCTCCACCTGCTCCTTACCCCCCTGGCGAGCCGCCTGCCTCTGCTGATATGAGGGGCCTCTAGTGACTTTGCCTTTCCTCACTGGCCCCTCAGCCCCCTCCCGCCACCACCGCTCGCCGCGACAGAGGAAGCCCCGCCGGAGGTTTCCCCCCCACGGTCTCCCCCCACCGGGCCCGCAGCAGTATTGGAAAAGGAGCGAGGGCAGTTGCTATACTTGTGACCAAGGTCACCACACAGGTTGCACCGAATTTCCCTACATGCAGCGGCGAGATGACCCATCCCGCCACACAAGGCACATTTCTGCACCTTGCAGCTTGCGCTGAAGTGGTAGAAGACCAGGATCCTGTCCCTTCCCAGGAATGCCGAGGAAGGGATGTGGGTGACCGTATCGCCTGAGACCTTCAACTTAACCATGAAGGTCCAGCCCCCCGACCAAATACCAAATAAGTCCCTGTTCTTTTTTGGGACCTCGGTGACTTCCCCATAACGGGAAAGCCACGTCATTATGTCCACGCCTGAGAGTGACTCGTTACATGTTACCACGGTCACTCTCTTGACAGAATTCTGGCGAGACACTGCCTGTATGACGAAGCCTCCCAATCCGGGCTCCCCCTTCACCAGCTCATAGTTCGACCAGAAGAGCTCGAGCCCCTCCGGCCGAACAAAGCTGATGTCAAAGAAACGGGCCGACGAGGGATGGATCAGGGCAAAGATGTCATCTGCCCTGAAGCCCATCTTCAGGAGGAGCTCCACCACCCTGCTACTGGGTGGGCAAGCTTCACTGCCTCCCCACCGAAGACGGACCACATTCCTCCTCGCCAGCCCTTGCCCGGCTGTTGGGAGAGACTAGACAGTCCCTCCCTCTCTTCTCTCTTGGAAGGCGGCTAAACCATGTCTCTCTATCCAGAAAGACAAGTCCACCGTCCTCCCCTCTACTAGTATTGATCTTTCTCCCCTTTTGAGGGCCTCCAGGAAACGGCGGTGCAAAACGCCGTCCCCGGAGTCCAGAGGTGAGGAGACCCCCTGAGAACCCCCCCGGGAGCCCCCCCCACCCCCAGCCGTGACCCCCGCATATGAACGCCTGGGTGCCACGGCTGGGGAGGCAGATGGACCAGCCCTTACCCCACTCACACTTGCTCCCACATTCACACCTGCATCCACCCCGGCATTCACTCCCAGACTCACTCCCTCATTCATACCACCCTCGCCATCACTCACACCTCCATGCACCACCTCCGCAAACAGCTCTTCAAAAATGTCACTCACACCATCACTATCAACCTCACTATCCATACTATCCATATATACACTATTATTTACATTATTTACAATATTTACATTATTTACAATATTTACATTCCCTTTATCTTTGTTTTAGGTCCGCTGCTTTCCACACCTCCTGCTGGGGCCCTGGCTGGTTTACGGCATTGCTTCCACCACTTTTTTTTTCCTCTGCCCAGGAGCGCCGCTGCCCCTTTAAATGCTCCAGAGCAGAGTGCACTTAGTACACCCTGCCTGGGCACAGGAGCAGCAGCAGCTCCTGAGCTCTCTGGTAACACACTTTTTTTTTTTCCTCTTTTTTTTCCCTGTGCTTCCTAGGGCAGGGACGGACCTTGCCACCACTCCCTGCCCTCCACACACCTCCCCCGCCGGCTTTACCTGGAGCGCCGGAGCCCCCGCACCACCAGATGACGGTAAGTGGGTTGGGGACCCCGACAACCCCCTACAGCTTTTGGGGCTGCAGACCCGATGGTATGGGTGGGCAGGACAGAGGCCGGCGGACCCGCCGAGGCCACGCCCCCCACCGGCCACAGCCACTCCAGGCTGGGCAGCAGCCTCTTGAGAGGCCACGCCCACCCCAGATGACACGGGCACAGTGGGCGGAGCCACTGCCGCCGAGGCCACGCCCCCCCCGCCAGCTACAGCCCCTCCAGGCTGGGCAGCAGCCCCTTGCGAGGCTACACCCACCCCAGATGATGCGAGCATGGCAGGCGGGACTGCGGTCAAGGAGAGCACGCCCCCCCTGCATGCCTCTGCCTTTGCAGGCAGGGCAACATTCAGGGAGGCCACGCCCCCCCACAGGCCTTCATTGCCACTCTGTACCCACCCCCTGCTGTAGGCAAGGCTGGCCACTCCCCTTCGGCATCCAGTGGTGGCGGGGCCCCCCGCACGGACCCCTTTTGGGTTCTACGTGTCGAGTGCACCGGCTTCACCACGGTCGCCTCCAAGGGAGCGACCAACACCTTGCAGGTCTTTAATTGCTGCCTTACAGCAGTATCTGCGCCCCTTCTATGCTTCTGGGCCCCCATAAGTGATCCAGATTTAACGGACCCATCCGCTGGAGATGCGGGCCCGGCTTTACCTTTACCTGGTGCTGGGCCAGTCCCCCCTGCCACCGGGGACTGAGCCCAAACACCACCATTAATGCCACCAATACCGGCACCGACCTCCATATCGCTGCCTGAATCCAAACTGCCACCACCAGAAGTGACAGCACGACCCAGGCAGACTTTACTCTCCCCGCTCCCTTGCTCCGGACCCACCACAGGGCCCGAGCTGGGGTGGGCAGCGGGTTCCACACAGCGGGACTGGGGGGCCCCGGAAAGAGGGACAAAAACAAGTTTCTCCTCCACCACTTGCTTTGCCTTACGCCTCCTCCTCTCTTCCCGGTTGCCCCATCCTCGAGGCAGTCCTCGTCTCCAAACAACAGTGTGCCAAACCGTGCTGGGGACTCAATCTGCCTCACTTGCTGTAGGATGAGGCAGCCCCCCTCGCTATTACTCCCGCTCCCTCCATCCTCCCCCTCACTCCCACTTTCCTCCATGTCACTGGAGTCCGGTGGGAGATCCACTTGCTCGGGGGCTATCACGCTGTGCGATACCTGGGAGCTCTTACCCACCAGGTCCTGGGCGCTCTTACTCACCAGGTCCTGGGCGCTCTTACTCACCAGGTCCTCAGGTGGAGCAGGCGCAGATGTTCCACCATCTTCCTCCTCCTCATCCTCCACCTGGCTGGGGCCTCCTGACCCCCCAGGAGACCCCCCGGTCAGGGCTCTGAACCGGTCATCGTTCTTTAACTTCTCCCCAAAGGGGCCGCTTCCCTCCAGGATGATCTTCCTCCTCTCTTCCAGCGCTCTTATCTCCCCCTTCAGCCTTTCGACCATGGCAGATACCTCCGCTCTTTTTGAGGTAGGGAGCCGTTTTTTTGCTGTTACTCGGGCTCCCCTCAACTCCTCCCGGAGTCTCCTCAGCTGCTTAGCTGCCTCCTCATATTCACAGAGGTGGGCATGGATGCGGGAGGCGTAGATGGTGGCCGGCTCTCCCGCAGCTTTGGAGCCCCAGATGTTAAGGGGGCTCCTGCCGCACCTCTGCCTGCAGCCTCCTCACCGGGAGAAGGAGCTGCCACGGCCCCGGCTTCAGGGGTCCTGCTTGGTCCTGGAGCCTTGCGGCCCCCCGGTATCTTCTTCCTATTCATCCCTGGGACTGGCTTGCTACGGCGTGGGCCTCCAGATGGTATGTGAGGCCCCCCACCCCCAGCTAGCTTGCCGGGGGGGTGGGAGCCAGGGGCACAGCCCCGACGCTCAGTCCCAGGGAAGGTCTCTCTGCCTGGGAAGGAGCAGGTTACAGTCTATGGAAAAAAAAAATAAAAATCGTCCTCCCCAGGCTCTCAGCTCCTAGCAGCTTGCACTCCTCCACCAGCCACACACCTCTCCACTTCCTGGGTAGAGCTGGAACTCTTTTTTTTATTAAAAATACAAAACATATACAATATATACATAAATCAACAACATCAAGCCATAATGAAAAGAAAAACAATACCGAAAACACGCTCCTTCTTCACATTCCTGTCCTTATTTACATTTCTCTTCTTCACATGAGTCCACTTGCTGAACTTTACAGCTCCTCAGGGACCCCCAGCAGGAAACTTCTCAAAGAAAAAGGGAAAAACCAAAAAGGGGAAACAAAAACAAAAACACCCACATTCACTCATTCACCCACATACATACCACCATATTTAACATATTTACATATTTACAGGAGAAACAACAAAAAGGGTTTGGCTCACTGCCTCAACACAAAAACCAAAAAAGACCTTTCTGGCCACAACACAACAAAATACCTATCTTCCTAAACATGTATATATATGTGTATATATATATATTATATATATATATATATATATATATATATATATATATAATATATATAATATGTAAATATATATGTATATATTTTTTTTTTTTATTTATTTATTATTTTTTTCCTATTTTTTTTTTAAACCCCCACCTCACCACAGGTCCATCAGTTCATGGCCTCCTTCACTGCAACATTTTTGGGTCCATTTAAAGTTTTATGCCCCTGTTTCCACACACATAACATTTCCTTGGGTCCGTGGGTCCATATTTCCAAGTTCCTCTTTTTGCCCACTGCCCTAAAAATTTACACCACACCAAAATCCCCCCAGACAACCCCCACCCAACCTAACTATATCCCAATCAATAATCTACATACATTCAATATAATCATCTTAATAAAACATATAATATATACATACATACAAAAATTTACAAAACATACTTACAAAACACAACTTATAACAACAACGTTATCATAATATACCACATTATCATTATATAACATACTGCAAACTCAACTACTTTAAAACATTTCCTATAGCACAAGGCCCAAGTTTGGTGCCTGCAAGCCTCAATATCCATTTTCTATTTTATTGCAAAACAAAAAACTACATTGTGCCATGCAATAGCCCACCACCAGGAGACTGGAGTCCTAAGAGACCCTATCCCTTACCAACGACACATTCACCCTGTCCCTTGTCAATTAAAACTGTCCCTACTTCTATCCCTAACAAACTGTGCCTATCTATCCCTATCTATCCCTACTCTACCTAACTTAACTTACTCTCTATCTGTCCCTCACACTGACCCTCCCTGACCCTATCTGCCCCTACTTCTCTCCCTCAACACCCACAGCACCTTATGCTATCCCTACCACCATTCACACACAAAACTTTCCCTTGAGTGTGTTTTTAAAAGGAGAAGCCCCTCCAAAGCCAAGAGGCCCTCCTCACACCCAACCTCTCGAACTCCAAAGAACGCACCTTCTCCAGGTCACCCAAGATGTTACTAACCACCTCATCCCGGGGGAGGGTTTTCTGTTGCGTCGATAATAAACACTGTGCATTCCACGTGTAAAACCTGACCACTACGCTAACTAGGAATAAAGTGCTCCGCTCTCGGCCACCCAGTGATCTGAACGCCCCATAAACCCACTCGGCGTAGGAAAGGGACGCTAGCCGCGGCCAACGTATGGAAGCACCCACCCTGTTGTAAACCTCTGCATTAAAGGGACACTGAAGGAGGAAGTGCTCCATGCTTTCCAACATGTCGCCACACTCCTCACGAGGACAACCCCGATCATCGGAGTTCCTGTACTTCAAGTTGTCCCTTACATACAGTCCCCGTGAAAGCAGCGCCAGGCCAAGTCCAAAACTTCGTGGGGATCCGCTCTGAATTTAAAAGCCCGAACTCACCTCCAGATCCCGGCCCGGGCAATCCCTGAGGACCAGGGGCTTCTGGAAATGGGTCAACAGAACCCTTCTGTCAAGACATTGTCTCGACATGAGTATTCAAGCAGCTGACAGCACTCGGGAGTTAGCACGGATGCACGTTCAGGCGTTCAAGGATCCAAATGAACAACAGTCCAACGAAAAAATAGGAACAGCATCCAATCCAGGTGAAGTATAACAAGTCTTTATTCAGCCACCATAAAATACGACGTTTCGGCCATTTTCAGGCCTTTATCAAGTATACAAAAACAGGCAAAATGGTGTCCTTAAATGGTGTGGAGGAGCCAATCACCATCCAGGAACCGCCCATAATACAAATAGACATATATACAGAATATACAACGATAATCAATTTAAAACAGTGATCAAAGCTCAGAATAGTGACATCATAGAAAAATACAGCAATGTTATAATTGTGCATGTAATATGCCATAGATTACTCCATATAAACAATATCACCATTTAGTCTGCCAATCGATGATCTGTTACTGCATACTCCCATTCTGGTGCTGCACCAATCATGTACTCACTAGCAGCAGCGTCCTCCATATCCAATCAGTGTCAGTTCAGCAGCGCTTAGTCAGAGCACTTATCCAATAGCCCACAGGATAACAAATCGGGAGGCACACCTAACTCACTCCCCACTGTGTGGTAAACAAAGGCACATGTTCAGAAGTCATCATAGCAAACGCCCAGTGGATCATGTGAACACCAGCATCATCAGACACCCAGTCACATGACCGCAAGCATCATCCGAGGTCTAATCACATGATAGTCCCATCATAAGCCTCTATTCCAGGCTGAAAACACTAAAATAGCGCGCGATCACCGGCATCATCCGACACCTGAAAAAAGAACACGCATGCACAATAAACTCTATCATTATTTATACTACTCCAGATATGTCATCAGGAAGCCTGCAGGTCACATGACCGTCAGTATTGGCATAATGTAAGCAAGAGACCGCACATGCGGATCTATATAGAATGGAAGATTAACAATATAGCAGACGCCTAAAGAAATATATATAATATCTACAAAATAAATGATGTCATCAGGAACCATTAAGTCACCACTTGCTCCGATCACTCCAGATAATAATCCTACGAAAACAACAAACATAAGTAAAATATATATCTAAAAACAAACACAGAATATAGATGCAAAAATTACCTAGCACAAATATGCAAATTATATTCGATATTCAACCCCTTTGGTTGCAATGTCTCCAAAACGGAGATCCACCGGAGTTCTTTTTGTTTAAGCAACTTAATCCTGTCGCCACCTCTCCTAAGGGGTGGAACCCCGTCAATAACTCTAAATCTCAGCTGACTGACCAAGTGTCCACATTCTACAAAGTGCCTAGATACCGGCAGTTCCATCATCTTCGTCCTGATAGTACTTTTGTGTTTACTTATCCTAACCTTAACTTCCATCGTTGTCTCGCCTATATACATGAGTCCACACGGACACACGAGCATATAGATTACAAAGCTAGATGTACAAGAGTACCGTCCCTGGATCCGAAAGCGTTGACCCGTGCGTGAGTGGCCAAAACTGTCACCCTTGATCATATTGCCACAGCATGCACAATTCAAACATGGAAAATTTCCATTTTTTGGAGGGCCCAAAGTTAACTGTCTGGATATTTTGGAGGATCCAATGTCAGATTTGACCAACTTATTTTTCAAATTACGCCCTCGCCTATAAGAAAGCAATGGCTTGTGCGCAAATTCAGCTACATCCGGTAAACCTCTATGTAATAGACCCCAATGCTTATTCAAGATATTCCCTATTTTACCACTAACAGGGCAATAGGTAGAAACAAATGGACTCTTTTAGGGGAAAACTTAATACGTTTGTTTCTCACATCTTCCAATGTTGTCTTCAAGGCTTTCTCCTTGAATTTTCTAAGATCCTTCTCAGGATACCCCCTTCTGATGAACTTCTCACACATCTGATCAAGCCTCCTGTCCAATACAGTCTCGTCCTTTACTATCCTACGTACTCTCAGCATCTGACTCCAAGGCAGAGACTCTATCATTTTCCTTGGATGATTACTATCAAAAACCAGGAGACTACTCCTGTCTGTGTCCTTTATAAACAAATCAGTGCATAACAATCCACTGTGCTTGTACACTAAAGTATCCAAAAATTGAATCTGGTCAAAGGAGTGTGTCATTGTGAACTTCAGCTCGGGAAATATCATGTTAAGATGACTATGGAAAGATACCAGATCATTCATGTTCCCCTCCCAAACACAAAAGATATCATCAATGTAGCGCCACCAGGCTCTGACATGGCGCCAGTGGATGGAATTGTACACATGCTGGTCCTCGAATACCGCCATGTAGATGTTTGCATAAGTGGGCGCCACATTGGACCCCATGGCGGTACCACGCAACTGCAGGAAAAATTCATCCCCAAAAAGAAAAAAATTCTTCTTGAGGACAAACTCCAACAGTGCCAGGACCAGCTGTGTACCACCTGGGGCCATGTCAGAGCCCGCCAGTGCCACACCAACAGCCTCCAAACCACGTTCATGTTTAATGGAGGTGTACAGTGATACAACATCAAACGAAACGAGAATAGTATCCTCTGTGATGTCCAGACCCTCAATCTTACTCAGAAAATGGTTAGTATCCATGATATAAGATTTGGCCTCAATAGCAAAATGACGTAACACTTTATCTAGAAAAATGGATACCTTACCACATAGAGAGCCCCGCCCAGACACAATTGGGCTTCCAGGGGATCCATCAGATTTTTATGGATTTTAGGCAGGGTGTACAGAATAGGTGTCACTGGAAACTCCACCAAAAGAAAATCAGAGAGTTTTTGGTCTATCAAACCATTAGATAATGCCTCATTGATCAGTATTCTCAATTCACTTTGAAAACAAGGTGTGGGATCTTTAGACAACTTAGCATAAACTGCCGTGTCCAACAATTGACCACAAATCTCAGCCCTATATTTATGGGTATCCATCACCACCAGGGCCCCGCCTTTGTCGGCTGCCCTAATGGTGATAGCTTTGTTACCTGAGAGCCTATCCAACACCTGTCTCTCACTGTGTGTTAAATTCCCTCTTTTGAATGGACCTACACCCTCACGTTTCAATCTAGCCATGTCCCTTTCAACCAATTGGATATATGATTCCACAAAATTATTTTTAACAGGAGGTTGAAAGTTACTTTTGTTATAAAGACCAAAATCATGTAAAGCAAAACCCTAGGGGCATCACTAATTGCAGCAATAGGTGTGTCATCACTCTCATTGAAATATACTGCTAATCTTAGCCTTCTAAAAAGGCAAAAAGGTCACATTCAATGTTAAACCAATCTGGATAATTGGAAGGGCAAAACGACAGTCCTTTGGATAATACATTATAGTCCACATCAGTAAGTGTGCAAGGTGAAATATTTAACACTAAGTTCTTTTGTTCTATGTGGCTCTCTTCTTCCCCTCGTTCCGGGTTCTCATGGACAGATTGCGGGAGGTGCACGGCATCTGATTGTCCACTTCTCTGTCGCCGGTGTTTCTTACCATCTCTCCTTGGCCTCCTTTTGCCACATTGTCCATTTTTCCTTTCCCTAAAAAATGAGAAGAAGAAGGTACACACAAATTGGAATCGTCAGTGGAATCAGACTCTGCCGTGGTAAAACCGAATCTCTTCTGTTCCCTTGTTTGCTGTCTCCTTCTTCTGCGGGGTTGTGCAAAGGAATCTGGTTTCCTATAGATAGTTCTGCGTGCTCCACCCTGCCAAGAAAAAACATGTCCAGTCCTGTAATCTTCAGCATCACGAAACCATTTCGTTTTTTTCGTTTTCTCAATGTCACCACGAAATTTCAGTAATTTCTCATCCAAGTGTTTCTTGAACGTGTCCCATTCTTGTGCTGTCAACTGCATAGTCAATTGTTTCTCCAAATCATCGATTTTATTCTTCACCGATACCATTTCTGTGTGGAGAAACTCGATGTTCAAGAGCATTAGATCAAATAAATACTTATTAGTGATCGATTCAAATTTATTACAAAATTGCATATTGTCTGCCAGTAGTGTAGGCCGCAGATGTGGCCTTAGTCCACGAGGTATCCTGTGAACCCTGTGATACTCGCACAGAGTCATGGCATGCAACTCGTGTGAGATATATTTTCTCCTCTCATTTTCATATCTCTTATTCAACATCTCTATGGTAGGTTTATTCAAAAAAGACATATCTATCTGTGTTCTGGCTAGGATTCTTTTAGCATCTTCATCTGTGTATGAAAATATAGCGGCATTGTCCAGTTCACCCACCTCTGGTTCAAGTATCAAAGTCTCCATGACCGGTGCACGTCTGCCAGGATCCACAATCCACAAGTATTCAAGCAGCTGACAGCACTCGGGAGTTAGCACGGATGCACGTTCAGGCGTTCAAGGATCCAAATGAACAACAGTCCAACGAAAAAATAGGAACAGCATCCAATCCAGGTGAAGTATAACAAGTCTTTATTCAGCCACCATAAAATACGACGTTTCGGCCATTTTCAGGCCTTTATCAAGTATACAAAAACAGGCAAAATGGTGTCCTTAAATGGTGTGGAGGAGCCAATCACCATCCAGGAACCGCCCATAATACAAATAGACATATAAACAGAATATACAATGATAATCAATTTAAATTATTGGGTTGAATATCGAATATAATTTGCATATTTGTGCTAGGTAATTTTTGCATCTATATTCTGTGTTTGTTTTTAGATATATATTTTACTTATGTTTGTTGTTTTCGTAGGATTATTATCTGGAGTGATCGGAGCAAGTGGTGACTTAATGGTTCCTGATGACATCATTTATTTTGTAGATATTATATATATTTCTTTAGGCGTCTGCTATATTGTTAATCTTCCATTCTATATAGATCCGCATGTGCGGTCTCTTGCTTACATTATGCCAATACTGACGGTCATGTGACCTGCAGGCTTCCTGATGACATATCTGGAGTAGTATAAATAATGATAGAGTTTATTGTGCATGCGTGTTCTTTTTCAGGTGTCGGATGATGCCGGTGATCGCGCGCTATTTTAGTGTTTTCAGCCTGGAATAGAGGCTTATGATGGGACTATCATGTGATTAGACCTCGGATGATGCTTGCGGTCATGTGACTGGGTGTCTGATGACGCTGGTGTTCACATGATCCACTGGGCGTTTGCTATGATGACTTCTGAACATGTGCCTTTGTTTACCACACAGTGGGGAGTGAGTTAGGTGTGCCTCCCGATTTGTTATCCTGTGGGCTATTGGATAAGTGCTCTGACTAAGCGCTGCTGAACTGACACTGATTGGATATGGAGGACGCTGCTGCTAGTGAGTACATGATTGGTGCAGCACCAGAATGGGAGTATGCAGTAACAGATCATCGATTGGCAGACTAAATGGTGATATTGTTTATATGGAGTAATCTATGGCATATTACATGCACAATTATAACATTGCTGTATTTTTCTATGATGTCACTATTCTGAGCTTTGATCACTGTTTTAAATTGATTATCGTTGTATATTCTGTATATATGTCTATTTGTATTATGGGCGGTTCCTGGATGGTGATTGGCTCCTCCACACCATTTAAGGACACCATTTTGCCTGTTTTTGTATACTTGATAAAGGCCTGAAAATGGCCGAAACGTCGTATTTTATGGTGGCTGAATAAAGACTTATTGTCTCGACATGGTCCTGATTTCCCTCATCTCCAGACCCCACCGGCGGATTACCTTCAGAACCGGGGTAGCGTAAGCCGGGAGATGTCCGTGAGGTGTACGGAGATCCTTCACTTGCCCTCCTGTCTCCCATTCCTGGAAGAAGGGCCGAAACCAACCCCTGCAGGAGAAAAACCACGGAGGAGCCCTCTCTAGCCAGAGGTTGGAAACATTGGCTTTAAGAAAGGTGTTCACTAAGAACACTACTGGGTTGACCATACCCAACCCACCTAGTCTCCTCGTACGGTACGTGACCTCTCTCTTGATTAGGTTGAGCCTATTCCCCATAACAGCTGGAAGAACAGGCTGTAAACCCGTGTCCAGAGAGGTTCTGGCAAGATGCACACACTGCCCAGGTAAATTAACAAGGGAAGCAGAAAGCCTTTAGCCAAGCCAACCCTTTCCCTCAGGGTTAAAGACCAACCCTTCCACTGGTCCACCTTTTGGGCGGCAATCTTGAGTCTGCCCTCCCAATTTTGCTGGGGGTAGTCCCCGGGGCCAAATTCGATGCCAGAATGTTGGCGGAGGCCTGGGGCACTGGAAGGGTGCCCGGGAGATCAAAACTAGGATCTCCCCCTCCCAGCCAGAGACTCTCACACTTTTCCCGGTTGATCATGGACCCGGATGCCTCCGAGTAATGCATGACCTCGGACATGACCCAATCAGCCTCCCCTCTCGAGGACACGAAAAGGGAAACATCGTCAGCGTATGCCACCACCCTCAGAGGAGGCCCAGAACCCGCCTGGTCCATCCTGACTCCCACCAACGGTCCACGATCTACCCTCCTCAGGAAGGGATCGATCGCGAACGCGTATAAAAGTGGGCTCAGAGGACAGCCCTGACGGACCCCAGAACCTACCTCAAAAGGGTGCCCTGACCAACCGTTCACGAGCGGGAAAGTCTCAGCCCCTTGGTACAAGATCTCTAGCCAATTTACAAACCTCCCAGGCAGACCGTACCTTAAAAAAACAGACCAGAGGTACTCATGGTTAACCCGGTCAAAGGCTTTTGCTTGGTCTAATGACAGTAGATACCCTTCCAGTGACCTGCCCTACCCTGTTCCACTGCTCTCGGACACCGAGCACAGCACTAAAAGTGCTGCGGCCTGGAACAGAGCAGTGCTGGGCCTCCGAAAGGAGCCGGGGTGCAAACTTGACCAGCATATTAAACAACACCTTCGCCAGAAATTTCCGGTCCGTATTGAGAAGCGCTATGGGATGCCAGTTTTCAATACGGGACGAGTCTTTACCCTTTGACAAAATAATCAGGGCTGACCTCCTCATTGAACCGGGAAGAGTACCCGAGGAAAGACACTCATTAAACACCCCAGTCAAGAGGGGGACCAAGGAGTCCCTAAAGGTCTTATAAAATTCGGATGTTAAGCCATCCGGACCTGGCGATTTTTTGGGCCGAAGCCCATCAATGGCCAGTCTCACTTCCTCTTCCCTGATTGCTTCTGCCAAAACACCAAGAGAGGGATCATCCCCTGGCTCAGGGAAGGTTTCAGTGAGGAAAGCCGACATCTCATCCCGATCTAGATCCCTCTTTCCCAAGAGGTGTGAGTAAAAGGACCTAACCACCTCCAGGATCCCTGATTTGGATCTGTTCAGGGACCCCGTACTATCGATCAGTCCTGTCACCATTTTACAATTCACTGACATCTTACAGTTCCTGTAGGGGTCGGGTGAGCGGTACTTCCCGAAATCCTCTCAAAAACCAAAGATGTGTGCCTATCATACTGACACCTCATAAGCAAAGACTTCACTCTGGAGACTTCCTCACGGTCACCTCCAGTCGAGACGAGCTGCTCGAGTTTCCTCCCCAGAGCCTGATACAAGCGATGCCTGTTCAGACTCCTGAGGCTCGAGAGCTGCGGAAGAACCCCGCCACCCGCTTTTTGAAGATCTCCCACCACTCTGACTTACTACTACAGAGATCCAAAGCGGTACCTGGCTCTGAAGAAAATCCTCGAAGGATTGTCTCACATTCGCTTCTTCCAGCAGGGACGAATTCAGCTTCCACAGCCCTCTTTCCCATCCGGGGAGTCTCTGCAACATTCAGAGAAAAGAAAATTAGACAGTGATCGGAGCACTCCACCTCAACGGCGGACACAGCAGAAAAGATGGCATCCTCCTTTAAAAATAACCTGTCTATTCTAGATCTACAGCTACCCCTATGATAGGTGAAACCCCCGTGACCTGGGGTGTGCCGGATGTGGACATCCACAGGCGAGCTTCACTGGCTATCCTATTGAGCGCGACGCTGTCATAAGCCAGGCGATCTCCAGGACCCGCCCGATCTCGAGACCTCGTAATTTTGTTGTCCCCACCGAAGACCACCTGTCGGCTTGTAAAAAGAAAGGGCTTAATCCTCAGGAAGAGACATTTCTGGTCCCACTTTGACTGTGGACCATAGATGTTTGTGAGCCACAGCTCTTGTCCCCTCATGAAGACGTCAAGGACCAGGCACCTCCCCATTTCTAACTCGATCACTCGTCTGCATTCCACATCTGCAGTCTTAAAGAGGACTGCCACCCGCTATACGGCTCGGCCGCAAGAGACCAGTATGGGGGCCCGCACCTCCACTCTCTCCGTGCTTTATGTATGGCCCCCATGTCAGTTAGTCTGGTCTCCTGCAAAAATAAAATTTCAGCCTCAATTCGGGTGAGAAAATCAAAGGCCGTAAATCTAGCCGCATCTGACTTAATGCTGGCGACATTAATGGACGCCAGCGTCAACGGGGCGAGTTCAGCCATCATGAGTGATCAAGTTCGATGGCCTTCTTCTTACCCACCCCGCTCCACCACCCTCTGGGGAGGAGTCGGAACCCTTCCTCTTTAAAGTGGTCGAGGTGTCCATTCCTCCTCCCCTGGTGTCCTCACCTCCGGACTCCGGGTCTGTCCCCCCTTGGGGAAACAACGTCCCCCAAGGGTTGGACTCCACCATCCCCTGAAGGACCCCCCGATGCCGCCCCCGGTCCCCTGCCCTCGTCCGGCGACTCTTTAGCAGAGTCCTCAAGGGCCTGGAACCGGTTGGAGAGTGTGATCAGAGGGGGAACGGTGGGCCCTTCTGCTGGTACCCTCACGGTCGGGGGTGGGGGGGATTTAGAAGACTTGTTCAGCCTCTTCCTCCCCTCCTGTTACGTTTTTTTCCACCCTTTGATGCTGTAGGCTGCTCTAAGACTTCCTCATCAACACTTTCATATTGAGAGGAGTTGTCTGAGTCAGCCGCTTTATCCTCCCTCTCCATCCTCTGATCTCCTCGTTCACCGCTTCCTCCCCCAGGGCCTCAGAGGCTTTAGCCACCAACCCAGAGGGAGGAGCAGGCCTCGCACCGGTTACCGAGGCACCACCTGCTCCTTACCTCCCTGGCGAGCCGCCTCCTCCGCTGATATGAGGGGCCTCTAGTGACTTTGCCTTTCCTCACTGGCCCCTCAGCCCCTCCCCCACCGCGACAGAGGAAGCCCCGCCGGAGGTTTCCCCCCCACGGTCTCCCCCCACCGGGCCCGCAGCAGTATTGGAGAAGGAGCGAGGGCAGCGGCTATATGGGTGACCAAGGTCAACACACAGGTTGCACCGAATGTCCCTACACGCAGCGGCGAGATGACCCACCCCGCCACACAAGGCACATTTCTGCACCTTGCAGCTTGCGCTGAAGTGGCGGGGATCGCCGCACTTGTGACAGACCTTCGGCTGCCCCTGGTAGAAGACCAGGATCCTGTCCCTTCCCAGGAATGCCGAGGAAGGGATGTGGGTGACCGTATCGCCTGAGACCTTCAACTTAACCATGAAGGTCCAGCCCCCCGACCAAATACCAAATTCATCCCTGTTCTTTTTTGGGACCTCGGTGACTTCCCCATAACGAAAAGCCACGTCATTATGTCCACGCCTGAGAGTGACTCGTTACATGTTACCACGGTCACTCTCTTGACGGAATTCTGGCGAGACACCGCCTGTACGACGAAGCCTCGCCATCGGGCTCCCCCTTCACCAGCTCATAGTTCGACCAGAAGAGCTCAAGCCCCTCCGGCCGAACAAAGCTGATGTCAAAGAAACGGGCCGACGAGGGATGGATCAGGGCAAAGATGTCATCTGCCCTGAAGCCCATCTTCAGGAGGAGCTCCACCACCCTGCTCCTGGGTGGGCAAGCTTCACTGCCCCCCCACCGAAGACGGACCACATTCCTCCTCGCCAGCCCTTGCCCGGCTGTTGGAGAGACCAGACAGTCCCTCCCTCTCTTCTCTCTTGGAAGGCGGCTAAACCATGTCTCTCTATCCAGAAAGACAAGTCCACCGTCCTCCCCTCTACTAGTAATTGATCTTTCTCCCCTTTTGAGGGCCTCCAGGAAACGGCGGTGCAAAACGCCGACCCCGGAGTCCAGAGGTGAGGAGACCCCCTGAGAACCCCCCCGGGAGCCCCCCCCACCCCCAGCCGTGACCCCCGCATATGAACGCTGGTTGCCACGGCTGGGGAGGCAGATGGACCAGTCCTTACCCCACTCACACTTGCTCCCACATTCACACCTGCATCCACCCGGCATTCACTCCCAGACTCACTCCCTCATTCATACCACCCTCGCCATCACTCACACCTCCATGCACCACTTCCGCAAACAGCTCTTCAAAAATGTCACTCACACCATCACTATCAACCTCACTATCCATACTATCCATATATACACTATTAATTACATTATTTTCATTATTTACAATATTTTACATTATTTACAATATTTACATTGCCTTTATCTTTGCTTTTAGGGGCTGCTGCTTTCCACACCTCCTGCTGGGGGCCCTGGCTGGATAACGATGTTATTGTCTCCATTTTTTTTTTCCTCTGCCCTGGAGCGC
>JARQOD010010130.1:0-26544 GCA_033576555.1 Oophaga sylvatica | reverse complement strand
GGGGCCTTCGGGTCCCTCGGGGGCTTTGCCCTCTCAGTTTAGTCAGCCATGTGTTTTGTACTTTTGCTTTTTCATTTTTTTCAGGGGGGTTTTTGTTTTGTTCCCCCCCCAAAAAAAAGGGGGTAGAGGCGTGTGATTCAGGTGATTTTAAAAATTAGTAGATTTGGTGTTTTTCAGGGTTTTTGGGATTGCAGAAATTTCCCTTTCCCTTCCTTTCTATTTAGTAGTTTGGGCCCAGGTTTGCCATATATTTTTTTCGTGTCAGTATTTCCTCTTTAACCCCCCTTTAAATTTTTTTGGGGGCTTTCTTTATCTTTGGGGTTTCCCCCGGGGCGTAGCTTTCTTTTTTTCTTTGGTGTAGTTTGTTTTTTGGGTGTGACGAGGCGTTAGGGGCCAACGTGGAACGCCACGGGGCCTCTAGTTGGGTGGTTAGTCAGGGTACTGCAATCTCTAGATTCCAACTGCTCTGGTGTATTTCCTTTTTTCCTGCACTCCCCGCTACTACATAACGTTCACTGGCCATAAAAATTGTATGGTACTCACAGAAGGGAAAAAATATTTTGAAGGAAGAAAAGTTGTCAGAGATATTTTTCTGTTTGTTGCATTTTTTTTTTTTTTTTTTTCCCTCTGTATCTCTGGGTGCTGGGGAGGATCTTTTCTCCCAATGGAGTTTGCACAGTTGTCTGGCCGTGTGGATCAGCTTGCCACTGAGGTTCAGAGTATTGCTGCATATCTTGCTAGGTTGCCTGTTGTGGAACCTAGGATCCCCATGCCAGATTTGTTTTTAGGGGATCGAGCTAAGTTTCAGAATTTCAAAAATAATTGTAAATTGTTTCTTGCCTTAAAATCTAAGTCCTCAGGAAACGCAGCGCAGCAGGTTCAAATTATCATCTCTCTCCTGCGCGGCGATCCTCAGGATTGGGCTTTTTCCCTGATACCTGGGGATCCTGTTTTGAGTGATGTTGATGCATTTTTTCAGGCTTTGGGGTTATTGTACGATGAGCCTAATGTCACTGATCAAGCTGAAAAAGCCTTGTTGGCATTAAATCAGGGGCTTGATGACGCTGAGTTATACTGTCAGAGATTCCGTAGGTGGGCAGTCCTGACCAAGTGGAATGACGACGCTTTGGCGGCCCTTTTCCGGAAGGGTCTGTCAGATAATGTAAAGGATGTTATGGTGGGATTCCCTGTCCCCTCTGGTCTCAATGATTCTATGTCATTAGCGATTCAAATTGACAGACGTTTGCGTGAGCGGAGAAGTATGCGTGGAGTGGTGTTGCCTTGTGAGCCAGCTGCTGAGCCCATGCAGTGTGATGGAGTGGTGTCTGGGGCACAGCGTCATGAGTTTCGAAAGCGCAATGGGTTATGTTTCTACTGTGGTGATGCCTCTCATGCTATTTCAGTCTGCCCTAAGCGGGGAAGACATTTTGCACGCTGAGTTGTCTTGGGTAGTGTTCAGACTAAGTTTTTATTAACTGTCACTCTGATATGCTCTCTGTCCTCATTTTCTGCTCAGGCTTTCGTTGATTCTGGAGCAGCTATTAACCTGATGGATTATGATTTTGCTAAACGTTGTGGGTTTCCCTTGATACCCCTAAAGAAGTCTATTCCTTTACTGGGGATCGATTCTACCCTTTGGCTGAGAATAAACCCCAGTTTTCTACTCAGGTGATAATGAGGGTTGAACCTGATCACCAGGAGTGCTGCAAATTTTTGGTTCTATATAATCTGCATGACATTATAGTGCTGGGTTTCCCTTGGTTACAGTCTCATAATCCTGTTTTGGATTGGAAATCTGTGTCTGTAACCAGTTGGGGCTGCCAATGTGTTAATACCAACACTCCTGTTTTTTCTGCCTCCCCCAGGCTGAGGATGTTCCTGACTTTTTGTTTGATTTTTCTGATGTGTTTAGCGAAAGTAAATCTGCATCCTTACCTCCCCATAGGAGCTATGACTGCGCTATTGAATTAGTGCCAGGTAGTAAATTCCCTAAAGGTCACCTTTTTAACTTGTCTGTACCTGAACATGACGCTATGCGGTCTTATATCAAGGAATCATTGGAGAAGGGTCATATCAGACCATCCTCTTCACCCTTAGGTGCCGGTTTTTTCTTTGTGGCCAAAAAAGATGGTTCATTAAGGCCGTGTATTGATTATCGTCTCTTGAACAATATTACTGTGAAATATCAATACCCGTTACCCTTGATTTCTGACCTGTTTTCCAGGGTGAAAAACGCTACTTGGTTTACCAAGCTTGACCTCAGGGGGGCGTATAACTTTATTCGCATTAAGCACGGGGATGAATGGAAGACGGCATTTAACACCCCTGAAGGGCATTTTGAGTACCTTGTGATGCCCTTTGGCTCACTAATGCTCCTTCCGTCTTCCAGTCCTTCATGAATGACATTTTCAGGGATTTTGTGGACAAGTTTCTGATTGTTTATTTGGATGATATCTTGATTTTTTCTAATGACTGGGACTCTCATGTGAAACATGTTCGAACTGTATTCCAGATTTTGAGAGAGAATGCTCTGTATGTGAAGGGATCAAAGTGTCTTTTTGGCGTACAGAAGATCTCATTTCTGGGATTCATTTTGTCCCCATCTGTTATTGAAATGGACCCGGTCAAGGTTCAGGCCATCTGTGATTGGGTCCAACCTACTTCATTAAAGGCTCTTCAGAGATTTTTGGGTTTTGCCAATTTTTATCGTAAATTTATTGGTAATTTCTCGGTTATTGTTAAACCATTAACTGATTTGACCAGAAAGGGTTCTGATGTGGTGAATTGGCCTCCTGAGGCAGTCTCTGCGTTTCAGGAACTTAAGCAGAGATTCACTTCTGCTCCTGTTCTACGGCAGCCTGATGTTTCTCTGCCATTTCAGGTGGAGGTTGATGCCTCTGAAATTGGGGCAGGTGCCGTTTTGTCCCAAAAAGATCCAGAGACCTCTAAAAGTAACCCTTGTGCCTTTTTCTCTCGAAAATTTTCTCCTACTGAACGTAATTATGACGTGGGTAATCGGGAGTTATTGGCCATGAAGTGGGCTTTTGAAGAGTGGAGACATTGGCTGGAGGGAGCCAAACATCAGGTGGTGGTCCTTACGGACCATAAGAATCTTGTCTATCTGGAATCTGCCAAGCGACTTAATCCTAGACAGGCCAGGTGGGCCTTGTTTTTCACACGTTTTAATTTTGTGGTTTCCTTTCTTCCTGGCACTAAGAATGTTAAGGCGGATGCCCTCTCGAGGAGTTTCCTTGCGGACTCTCCTGAGCTATCTGATCCCTCTGTTATTTTGAAGGAGGGTGTAGTTCTTTCCGCCATCTCGCCCAATTTGAGACTTGCTCTGGAGGGGTGTCAGGAGGATAGGCCCGAGCGCTGCCCTGTTGGAAAATTGTTTGTCCCGGACCAATGGAAAAAGAGTGTGATGTCTGAGATTCATTGTTCCGCATTGGCTGAGCATCCCGGAATTTTTGGTACCAGAGACTTGGTTAGTCGGTCCTTTTGGTGGCCTACCTTGTCTCGCGATGTCAGGGAATTTGTGCAGTCCTGCGGGACTTGCTCTCGCTCCAAGCCTTGCTCTCGCTCTAGTGGTTTGTTGATGCCATTGCCTGTGCCCAAGAGACCATGGACCCATATCTCTATGGATTTCATTTCTGATCTTCCTGTTTCTCAGAGAATGACCACCATCTGGGTAATTTGTGATAGGTTTTCCAAAATGATACATCTTGTGCCATTACCTAAGTTGCCTTCCTCCTCTGAATTGGTGCCGTTGTTCCTTCAGCACGTGGTTCGTTTACACGGCATTCCTGAGAACATTGTGTCTGACAGAGGAGTCCAGTTTGTTTCCAGATTTTGGAGGACGTTTTGTTCTAAACTGGGTGTTCAATTTTCTTTCTCCTCGGCATTTCATCCTCAGACCAATGGTCAAACTGAGAGAACAAACCAGACATTGGAGACTTATCTAAGATGCTTTGTGTCTGCTGATCAGGATGACTGGGTCTCTTTTTTGCCTTTGGCTGAGTTTGCTCTTAATAATAGGGCTAGCTCTGCCACTTTGATGTCTCCGTTTTTCTGTAATTCTGGGTTTCACCCTCGATTTTCTTCAGGACAGACGGAGGCTTCTGTCTGTCCAGGTGTTGACTCTGTTGTTGAGCGTATGCAGCAGATTTGGGACCAGGTAGTGGAGAGGTTGTCCCTCTCTCAGGAGAAGGCCCAGCGGTTTGCTAACCGGCATAGGACTGATGGTCCTCGGTTTAAAGTGGGGGACTTGGTCTGGTTGTCCTCAAAGAATATTCCTATGAGAGTAGCATCTCCTAAATTTAAGCCTAGGTTCATTGGACCTTATAAGATCATGGAGATTATTAATCCTGTTTCTTTTCGTTTGCTTCTTCCAGGGACATTTAAGATCCATAACGTGTTCCACAAGTCCTTGTTGAAGAAGTTTGTTGAGCCAGTAGTTCCTGCTGCTGTGCCTCCTGACCCTGTTTTGGTTGAGGGCAATCTGGAGTATGTGGTTGAGAAAATATTGGATTCTCGTTTTTCTAGACGAAGACTCCAGTATTTGGTTAAATGGAGAGGTTATGGTCAGGAAGACAATTCTTGGGTGTTTGCTTCGGACATCCATGCTAGGAGACTTATCCGTGCGTATCATAGAACTCATCCTGACCGACCTGGTTGCTCAAATGAGGGTTCGGTGACCCCTCCTCAAGGGGGGGGTACTGTTGTGAATGGGTTTGAGATGAGTTCTGAGCAGAGGCTCCCTCTGGTGGTTACTAGCGGTACTAGTGAGGATTGTGAGGACTGGGAATCAGGTGTTACTGATTGGTCTTATATAAGGGAGTCATTTTCCCATCAGGGTTGCCGGTGATCAATTGTTCTGGTCTGAATCCTTCTTTCCAGTTTCCCTTGTAGCCTGCTGTGTCGTGTCTGCATCTCCTGCTATCAGATAAGACAATTTCTTATTTTGTGTTTTTGCTATATTTTTGCATTTTGTCCTGCACTTCTGTGGGGGCCTTCAGGGTCCCCTCCGGGGGCTTTTGCCCTCTCAGTTTAGTCCAGCCACTGTGTTTTGTACTTTTGCTTTTTCCAGTTTTTTTTCAGTGGCTGCTGTTTTGTTTTTGTTACACCAGAGAACTAATTTAGGTGGTAGAGGTCGTGTGATCTCAGGTGATTTTGAAATTAGTATAGTTGGTGTTTTTTCAGGGTTTTCTGAGATTGCAGTAAGTACCCTTCCTATCCTTTTCTATTTAGATAGTTTGGGCCCCAGCGTTTGCTCATACTATTTTCTTTCTGTGTCAGTATTTCCTCTTGTCTAACCGCCATTACATGTTTGGGGGCTTTCTATTATCTTTGGGGTTCTGCTCCGGGGCAGATAGCTTTCCTATTTCTATCTTTAGGTGTAGTTAGTTTCTCAGGCTGTGACGAGGCGTCTAGGACCAACGTAGGAACGCTCCACGGCTGCCTCTAGTTGCGGTGGTTAGTCAGGGTACTGCAATCTCATAGATTCCAACTGCTCTGGTGTATTTCCTTTTTTACCTGCACTCCTCAGCTACCGTAACATAACAGATTATATAGACGAAAATTTAGCCAAGGGCTTCATACGTCCCTCTTCATCTCCGCAGGTGCACCCATCTTCTTTGTGAAGAAGAAAGATGGATCTCTGAGACCCTGCATAGACTATAGGGAACTCAATAAGGTTACTATTAGAAACCGTTATCCATTGCCTTTAATCCCTGAGTTGTTGGAGAGAGTGCGGCATGCCAAAATTTTCTCTAAACTGGATCTCCGTGGGGCCTATAACTTGGTCCGTATTAGACCTGGGGATGAATGGAAGACTGCTTTCAGGTCACGCTATGGACACTTTGAATATCTAGCTATGCCTTTTGGTCTGAGTACCGCCCCAGCCACTGTCCAACACTTCGTGAATGATATCTTCAGGGATCTCCTAGATACATTTGTGGTGATTTATCTGGATGATATTCTAATTTTTTCTAACTCCACAGAGGAACATCATGGACATGTGAGAATGGTCTTAGAACGCCTAAGACAAAACCATCTCTACATCAAACTTGAAAAATGTGAATTCCATAGGACCGAAATTCAATTTCTGGGGTATGTACTATCTACGCAAGGGATTAGTATGGATGGAAGCAAGACCCAAGCCATCAAGGATTGGCCAATTCCTAGAAATGTGAAGGAGGTGCAGCGTTTCATCGGGTTTGCCAACTTCTGTAGACGTTTCATTAAGAATTTTTCTGAGGTAGTGTCACCTATCACCCAACTTACCCGGAAACAGTCTAGGTTCTCCTGGACCCCGCAAGCTCAGGAAGCATTTTCCTGTTTAAAGGATAAATTTACCACCGCACCTATCTTAGTACATCCCAACCCGAGCTTGCCTTCATAATAGAGGTGGATGCTTCAGACTGTGCCGTTGAGAGCTATACTCTCTCAGAGAACAGGTGAGAAGAATGTCTTGCATCCCTGTGCCTTCTTTTCCCAGCAGTTGTCTTCGGCTGAGAGGAACTACGATGTGGGCAATAGAGAATTGTTGGCCATTATTGCCGCCTTCAAGGAATGGAGACACCTTCTTCAGGGAGCTGCACAGCAAATAGTCGTCCTGACAGACCATCGTAACCTTGAATTTATCAGGTCGGCTAAGTGCCTGACTCCTCGCCAGGCTCGCTGGAATCTTTTCCTAAACCAATTTAATTTTGTCATTTCTTATAGACCAGGATCGCGCAATGGAAAGGCTGATGCACTCTCTAGGATTCATTCAGCAGAGACACGTCCACTTACTCCTCCTAAGACTATTCTTCCTGACTCTAGATTCCTGGGAGTGATTCATAATCAAGACCTACTTAAGGACATCAAGGAAGCATACCATGCGGATTCTTTGTTGGCTCAACCCCCAAGGGACGTAAGTCTTGTCTTTAAGAATGGTGTGTGGATTCAGGGACAACGTCTGTATATACCTGAAACAGTCAGATTGAGAGTATTGCAACTCATCCACGATTCCAAGATAGCCGGGCATAGGGGAATTCTAAAGACACAAGAATTTCTTTCTCGTTTCTTTTGGTGGCCCACTTACAGGAAAGATGTCTTAAACTATGTCACTTCATGTGAAGTCTGTGCAAGATGCAAAACACCTCGCTCCTCACCAACTGGTCTGTTGCAACCTCTTCCCACCCCGTCCCGCCCGTGGGGATCCATTTCTATGGACTTCATTGTGGAGTTACCAACCTCTCAAGGGAAGAACACCATTCTAGTGGTGGTTGACCGTCTAACAAAGGCAGCTCATTTTATCCCTTGTGTCGGCTTACCCACTGCAAAACAGACATCAGACTTGATGATTAAGAATGTGTTTCGCTTACATGGAGTACCGGATGAGGTCATTTCGGATCGAGGGGTGCAATTCACTTCAAGGTTTTGGCAAAATTTCTGTGCAGCATTGGACATTAAAGTAAACCTTTCTTCTGCTTTTCATCCCCAGACTAATGGACAGACAGAACGAACCAATCAGACCCTGGAGCAGTATCTCCGCTGTTTTATCTGCCACCTACAGGATGATTGGGTGGATCTACTTCCACTGGCTGAGTTCTCTTATAACAACTCTCAGAGCGCCTCCACTAAGCAGTCTCCTTTTTACTCCAATCTAGGTTATCATCCTAACATTCTTCCTCGATTTCCCATAGATACGCCCTTGCCGGCAGTGGCTGAAAGAATCACTTCTTTACAAAAGAATATGGATCTTCTAAAGGAAAATCTAGAATTGGCTCAGGAAAGGTACAAGAAAGCAGCAGATAAATTTCGTAAACCTGCACCAGCTTTCAAGGTAGGAGATTTGGTCTGGCTGTCAACCAGAAATCTTAAATTAAAGATTCCATCGTCTAAATTGGGACATAAGTACATTGGACCTTATAAGATCAATAAGATTATAAGTGCTGTTGCTTGTCGTCTTCAACTGCCCAGAACTATGAGAATCCACCCTGTCTTTCATGTATCCCTACTAAAGGCTGCAACACCCAATACGTTTCCTGGACGTTCTTCTCCTTGCCCTGACCCAGTGCTGGTCAATGGTCAGGAAGAATTTATGGTGGAAAGGATTCTAGATTCCAGGTTGTACAGAAATCAGTTGCAATATTTGATTAAATGGCAGGGCTACCCAGTGGAGGACAACTCATGGGAACCAGTCAATAATGTAAATGCTCCTCGCCTGCTCCGCCAGTTTCATCAGAGGTACCCTGACAAGCCTGGTCTGAGGTCATTCGGAGGTTGTCCCTAAGGGGGGAGTAATGTAAGGTTCTTTGTCTCTGTTGACATGTTCCTTGAAACTCAGTTTTCCGTCGGCCATTTTGCTTTCTGTCTTTCTGCAGCTCTTGCCCTCAGTTAATATGGAGTTTCCAGTTTTCATGTTCCCGCCCTGATTCTTCCCTCTTGCTTCTTAAGCAGCCTCAGCTGAACAATCAGTGTTCCTGAATCAAGCCTCAGTCAGTCTGTGACCTGACTCCTGGAAGCCTTGGACTTGTACTTCAGCTATTCCCTACTGAGGAACCTTGGAACACTTTTGGACTCTGGAAACCTGCTGTTTGGTGAATCCATGTTTGCAGAGGAATTACGGTACAGAGAAGAGATCCTGAACCTGCTTTGGAGATTTATTGTAGTGCTTGAAGTTACTCTGGCCTGCTGTGTCTCCTGTCGCTGTTCCTGCAAACTGTGTGAACTTTTCAGCATGCTTGTATGAAGTAATACAAGTCATTTCATTTCAACCTATGTCTCCTGTGTTTTCCTCGCACCCAAGCACAAGACGCTATAGGAACTGTACACTATACATGACACGTCAACAGAGCAGCAATTTCTCTTCCACTTTGCACTGGAAGAGCCAGCTCAACACTACCTAATTATGGGGAGCTGCCTGTCCATCAACATGACCTCAGCACTCATGCCCTGTTAACAGAGCAGTCCGTAAGAAGATGAGCTGCTCTGTTGACGTGGAGCAGCTGAATCACTGGCAGGAGCGGTCTGTGATAGCTCTGAGCCGGCGCCGGGTAGAACAGGCAGGTAACTGCCTCTGATAGCAACTACCTGCCTGTTAGTTTTTAGGCTCATAGTAACAAAAATAGTGATGAATAACCACTTTAAGCAATTAGATAATTTATTGGGTGGCCATATTTAGCAAAATGAACAATTGCTCTTATGAATGTTGTGTCCTGCAAATGAATGTTCATGGTGTAATGATCGTTTATTCTGCGAATTCTACCTCTGCAGACAGCAGACATTCAGGACATACAAGCTGCATCCATACACATCCATTACCCAGCAAGACTATATATGGAAACTGCACCAGCAAACTATTCTTACCTTGTGTGCACGGCAGGAGAACTCCAAATACATGATGTCCTGGAGTTACCGAATTTTTCGGACCATAATACACACTTTTTTCCCCCAAAATTTCCTTCTGAGATCTCAGGACAAGATCTCGTTGCCGAGATTTGAATTTCAGCATGCGGCGGCCATCTTTCCGGAGGCCAGCTTTCAGGACGGCACGGCGTCGCAGCAGCGGAGCTGAGGGGGCCTTTCCGGCTAACAGCGAAATGCCGGCGGAGCCTCCCATGCAGGACAGAGCCCCGCTGCTGCCCTGACACCACCACTGCACGCACCACAGGGTGGCTGATCGGGACCGCCACCGAAGGCCCCTGGCGGCCATCTTTCAGGAGGCCAACACGTCGCAGCTGCGGGGGGCTTTCCGGCTAGTATGAAATGCTGGCGGAGCCCCCACGCAGCACAGAGCCCCGTGCTGCCCCGACACCACCACCGCACCGCAGGGAGGCTGCATTGGGACCGCAACCGGATTTGTGAATATATTGCCACCCCACAGAGCACAGCCACCCCACAGAACACAGCCACCCCACAGTGCACAACCACCCCACAGAGCACAGTCACCCCACAGAACACAGCCACCCCACAGTGCACAACCACCCACAGAACACAGCCACCCACAGAACACAGCCACCCTACAGAGCACCACTACCGCACCAGCCTTGACCACCGAACGACCCCAGTGACCACTCCTCTACCTGTGCTGATCCCTTCGCTGGTTAGCTGAATTCGGACTGTAAGACGGACCCCCATTTGACACAATATTTTTTTCCCTATTTTCCTTCTGAAAATTTTGGGTGCGTCTTATGGTCCGGTGCGTCTTATAGTCCAAAAAATACGTTATGTCATAGATCATCTGCTGAAGGAGGATGTCACATCATTCCTGTCTCCAGACAATGGGTAGTACTGGGATTGCGGGAACTAAAACCAGGGCTGTTCATGGTTTGGAGGATGGAAGCTCCTCCACTATCTGCAGTGAGGCACCTTCTCATACTGTGATCACCAGATTTCATTGTTATCCATTGACTGACGTCAGTGTAAATGTGTCCAGTCAATTATGTTTTTTTTTAGTTTCATTAACCATACGTAACTATATTTTGTCATATCTTCAGATATCCAGCAGCATCAAAAGTCTTAATCCAGACTCAGCTCTATGGAACTTCCACAGTTTGCAGTATGCCCTCATGGTTTGTCCCCTTGTCATGGCTATCGGAGGAGGATTCTTTTTGGTATGTGCACGCTATATTGAAAAAGATCGTAAGACGGCAGAGACAGAGTCTGAAGGTACGTGCAGAAATATGTTCATTATCCACTCATATCTCTTGCAGAATTAATTTGGATTAGCATTAGCTCCATAATCAATAACTGTAATACCCAGCATCTGTATAATACATCTATCTCCATAACATAAGATTAACAAAGTTCCATAACTAAATATGCATATAATTTAACCTGGCATAAATTCTGCTCTTTTTCTGAATCTGGCGTTGTTTGTCTGTTGTTCTCGTATCTCCCCATTCCTGATATATGTCTCACTGTATATTTATCAAGCATTTTAGCCAACTAGGCATGGTCATCAATAGGGTCATGCCCACTTAAAAAGAAAAAAAAACACTAGATTTATATAAAGGGAGAAATGAGGGATAAGAAGGGAAGAATGGGGTAACAATGCGAAGTTACAGGAAAGAAAGTAAAGTCAAGGCTGCTCGTTATTATTAGGAATAAACTTACTATTATGATGTTGCATTTTGTACATATTTATAAACATTTAATTGGGTGCATATCTGGTATATTTTGGTAATACACCTCCTTTAGTTTTTAAGTTGTAGGCTTAGCCTGTGTTAAAAAAAACACATCATGACATTCATCCAACTAAATATGTTTTTTAAAAAGGACTTTTTTACCTAAGCACAAAGTTGAACTTATACAGTTGTGCTCATAAGTTTACATAACCCTGCAGAATTTTTCCTTTCTTGGCCTTTTTTCAGAGAATATAAATGATAACACCAAAACTTTTTCTCCACTCATGCTTAGTAGTTGGGTGAAGTCATTTATTGTCAAACGTCTATGTTTTCTCTTTTAAATCATAATTAAATCATAATTACAACCCAAAAAATCCAAATGACCCTGATCAAAAGACGGATTTTGGTAAGAACTTACCTGTAAAATCCTTTTCAGCGAAGGAAGGAAAGGAGACACACTAGTAATGACTAGTGGGTAGGCGGAGCCCAGATAGGATTGACACCTCAGATTAAAAAGAGTGTTGACCGGCCCCTCCAGCTCGGGCTCCTCCTACTCCTGCTTCTTCAGTCGTACAAAAGCTTAGGGAAGAGCAAATATCACCAGTGGAGCAACATAACCCCTTCTGAAAGACTTCAGAGAAAAAGCAAGAATACAGGTTATGCATGCATGTAGGCAAAAAACCACACAGTTCCAGGTACTACTCACTGGACCTGACCACCGCAATGAGCTGGCAATGCTGGAAAGGAGCCGAAGCGCGTCAACCTCAGTCCAAATAATCGCTATCAGAAGAGGGTCACGCCGCATCTGAAAACACATCAACACACTTCTGCCATGGGCGGGTGCTGTGTCTCCTTTCCTTCCTTCGCTGAAAAGGATTTTACAGGTAAGTTCTTACCAAAATCCGTCTTTCAGCAGCAGAATGGAAGGAAAGGAGACACACTAGTAATGACTAGTGGGACGTCCCAAAGCAGCCCAAAAATTAAGGGTGGGAATATAACCAAGAAAAAACAGGCAGAATCCCAACAACCTTGGTAAATGCGCAACAGGCGCCAAATACAAGTTAACTAGAACTTTACACTACAGCCGCCCGTAGGACCCTGCGTCCTAAGGCCGCATCAGCGGAAGCACTGACTTCCACCTTATAAAACTTTATAAACGTGTGGACGGAGCGCCAAGTCGCCGCTCGGCAGAGCTGAGCTGCCGAAGCCCCTTGATGAAAGGCCCACGATGAGGCCACAGCCCTCGTGGAATGAGCATGAATCTTAATCGGGCAAGGTTCGCCTTTAAGTCGGTAAGCCTCCAAAATGGCTGACCGAATCCAACGAGCTATAGAGTCCTTGGAAGCTCGTTGACCACGTCGACGACCTGCTGGAATCACAAACAAGGAGTCTGACTTCTAAAACCTTGAGTAACAGACAAATAGAACTTCAAGGCCCGCACTAAATCCAATGTGTGCAAAACCCGTTCCTTTGCATTCCTCGGGCCCGGGCAAAGTGAAGGCAAAACAATATCCTGGTTAACATGGAATTGCGACACTACCTTAGGTAGAAAGTCGCCCCGTGTGCGAAGCACTACTCGATCCGGGTAAAATTCCAGGAAAGGAGCCGAGCAAGAAAGAGCCGCCAACTCAGAAACCCTTCTCGAAGAAGTGACTGCGACTAGGAAGGCAACTTTCCAAGAAAGCAAAGAAAGGTTAGCAGAATCCATTGGCTCAAAAGGCCCATGCTGAAGAGCCTCCAGGACAAGGTTGAGCCGCCAAGGAGACACAGGTGCCTTCCGCGGCGGAAACTGACGGGTTACCCCGCGAAAAAAGAAGCGCACGTCCCTACGCGAGGCGATAACTTTCCGGAACAACAGAGACAGGGCAGAAACCTGACCCCTCAGGGTGCTAACTGCCAAACCCTTGTCCAGCCCGTACTGTAGAAAAGCCAACAGACTGGAAATGGAAAAAAATCCTCGGGTTCCTTGAAGAACCCAAACACCACGAGAAGAAGGCTTCCCAGGTCTTGTGGTAAATTCTAGTAGTAGCCGGACCTCTGGCAGCTCGCAGAGTGACAATGACTTCGGCTGAAAAACCTCTACGGGTCAGTATTTCGGTCTCAAGAGCCACGCCGTCAAACGCAGAGACTTCAAGTCCGGATGACGGACAGGACCCTGGGTTAACAGGTCCGGGCGAAGAGGAAGTGGAAATGGCGGTGCTGCCAAAAGCGACACCAGTGTCGAGAACCACGTCCTCCTTGGCCAATCTGGGGCTATCAACATAGCCGGGATTCTCTCCAGTCTGATCCGACGCAGCACCAGAGGAAGTAAGGATATCGGCGGAAACACATAGATTAGCTCGAATCGGTCCCACGGGGCCACAAGAGCATCCACCGCCACAGCCTTCGGGTCCTTGTACCTGGACATGAAGGTCGGCAACTTGGCATTGGACCTGGATGCCATCAAATCCACTTGGGGAACTCCCCAAAGGGAGCACAGCAGTGCAAAGATCTCCGGATGAAGACTCCATTCTCCGGGATCCATCTTCTCTCGACTGAGGAAGTCCGCCGTGGTATTCTGAACTCCTGGAATGTGAATCGCAGAGATGGCTGGTACTCTGTCCTTGGCCCAATTCAGGATCCGAGACACTTCCACCATGAGCCTGGAACTCCTCGTCCCGCCTTGGTGGTTGATATACGCGACCGCCGTTGCGTTGTCTGTCTGCACTCGGACTGGTAGACCGCTCAAAGGGACCGTCCAGTGTTAGAGGCAAAGGAAAATTGCCCTCAATTCCAAGATGTTGATCGGTAGAACAGACTCTTCCGATGACCATACTCCCTGAACCCAGAGATCGTTCCAGACACCCCCCAGCCCGTCAGGCTGGCATTGGTGGTTATGACCGACCACCTCGGAGGAAGGAAAGACTTCCCCAGTGATAACGTTCCTGGACGTGACCACCAACTTAGGGACTCTCGCACCCTGCGAGAGATGAGGATACTGCGATCCAGTGCAATCTGCGATCGATCCCAATGACTCAGAATGAGCCTTTGGAGGGCTCTGGAATGAAACTGGGCAAACGGAAGCGCTTCCATGGAAGCCACCATCAGACCTAAAAGGCGCATACACTTCCGAAGGGACATTGCTGTCGAAGACTTCATAGTCTGTACATGTCGAAGGAGACATGCCGCTTGTCTGGAGGTAGGGACACCACTGCCCGTACCGTGTCGAAATGCATCCCCAAAAACAGGATTGACTGACGGTTCCAGAGACGACTTCTCCCAATTGACCAGCCACCCGAAGTCCTCCAGGAGCTGAAGGGATAGATTGCGAGCCGTCACCGCCTCCTCCTTTGAGGACGCCACAATCAAAAGGTCGTCCAGATAGGGAATAATCGTGACTCCCTGTCTTCGAAGAATTGCCATGAGAGGCGCTAGAATTTTTGTAAAAACTCTGGGCGCTGAAGCCAAGCCGAATGGCAGGGCCACAAATTGGTAATGGTCCTGACCTATGGCAAAACGAAGGAAGCGCTGGTGAGCCCTTCCGACGGGAACATGCAAATAAGCGTCGCGAATGTCGATTGACACCAGAAAGTCGTTCTGCGACAGGGTTGCCACAACGGAGCGAAGTGACTCCATGCGAAATTTTTGGGTGTGGACATGCTGATTCAATCTTTTGAGATCCAGAATAGGACGAAATTTGTCCTCTTTTTTGGGGACCACAATGAGATTTGAATAAAAACCTTTTCCCCGGTCCTCTGTCGGAACCGGTATTACTACACCCTTCTGCAGAAGGAATTCCACCTCTCGCAGCAGACTGGCAAATAGCTCGGGCTCTGACGGAATGCGAGACTGGCAAAAACTGTCCGGGGGTCGAGAAGAAAACTCTATGAAATAGCCTGCCGACACAACTCGCGTTACCCAGGAATCCGGAACGCGGGAAATCCAATTCGCCTTGAATTGGAGCAGGCGACCCCCCACTCGAGAGCCCTCGAGTGAGGACCTGGCATCAGTCTGCCTTGGCGGGCTTCTTGTCAGTTTCCCGCTTGTCTTGACGGAAACTTTGTTTCCAAGGGGTGCGGGATTTCTGAGAAGACTTCTTTCCCGAAAAAGAGGGACGACCTGATCCCCAAGAAGACTGACGGATCGTCCCCTAGACCGAAAATACCGCCGACCATTACCGGCACTAGGTCTGCACGACGTAGAAGCCATAGCCTTCGCTGTGGTAAAGCGCTTCTTTAGCCTTTGCCTTGGCAATCAGCTCTGTGAGATCAGATCCAAATAGCTGACCACCTTGTAGGCTAAAGACAGTAAACCTGCTTGGAAACCGTGTCCCCGGTCCACTGTCTAAGCCACAGTGCTCTTCTGACTGTGACCGCTGAGGATTGCGTCCTGGATAATAACGACGCAGTATCCAGACCTGCATCACGGCTATATCGGGCTGCAGTCTCCAATAAATCGAGAAGTCCATCTATCTCGGATAATGGAGATCTATTTTGCAACGCCTTCCGTAAACGGACCAACCAGCACAGGGAAGCCTTAGAAGCACACATGGATCCTAGTACTGCTCTGAATACATGACCTGCAGCTTCATAGATGGATTTCGCCGCCATCTCCGTTTTTCTGTCCAGCGGCTCTTGCAGACTCGCTTTCCCTTTAACCGGAAGCAATGAGGATTTACTAAGCTGGGATAAAGGAACAACCACTTCAGGAGAAGGAATCCAATTATCCGTCAATTCGTTGAACACGGATATAATGCTTCAAAGAACCGTGTCCCTTGAAAACGTTTATCTGGACACAGACGTTCCTTCTCCACTACCGTATTAAGCTCTTCCAGAGCCGGTAATGTTGACCGCGACTTATGGTACTCCTGGTACATGCGGCCCGACTTACCAGGCCGTGTAGTTACCTCCTCCGGTAACTGTAACGCCTCCCTCATAGCTTCAATTAAAGCCTCTGTTCAGCTCACAAGAGAGAAAGAATGTCCCTGCCGATCCTCCTTATCCGAATCGGATAACTCCCCTTCTGAGTTTGAAGGAGAACCCTGTCCGCATTCCATATCAGATACCTCTGATTCGCTACGCGGAAAAAGATGGCACCGGCCTGCGCCGCTTCCTGTCATGAGAGGATCTAGCTGACACCCACTGACCTAAAAGGTCAGACAAGCCATTAATTGACTGAGCGATGGCATCTAATTTGGTATCGCTGTAAATCGCAGCGCTTGATGCCGTCGAAGTCTGCGTATCAGATACTTGCGACTGATCCTGTAGCGGATCTGGCAGATGGTCCGCACCTTCCGGACCCTGAACCGACATGTCAGCAGTAAATGGCAGGTCAAAACCCTGTTAGTAACTGGAAACAGTGTGGTTACTAAGCAGACTGAGCAAGTACGCTGAAGGGTTAAAGCTCTTAAAGAAGAGAGTTACCCCAGCTATCTCTCAGTATATAAATAACCTCCTGCGTTCTGATCCCTACCGGGTAGAACCTGCGGCGGTTATTGCTGAAAGGGTTAACCCTTCATAGGGGTTAATGCCGTCAACTCCCACAACTCCCTATATAAACTAAAAGGAGTGTGCGAGTCCAGGTCTCTATAAGAGAACGCGGCTGCAGATAAACGCTATCTGTCACTTGGAACACAGATAGGTTCTGCGCTGTGGGGTGATGATATTCACTCACCCAGCTGGCCTCGGTGAAAGTATACCTTAAACAGGAGGAGCGGAGCATGAGGAGCCCGGAGCCTCTGTAATGGCCGCCGCGCTGAGAGAAGCCGGAAGAGAAGGACAGTGAAGCTGCAGTCTCCTCAGAGCGATTCCTGTCACAAAAAAGAGCGGGTAGCGTGAAGCCACGCCCCCTCCGGCTTCAAAAAAGAGCGCAAACTCCTCGCTCTCTGCTCTCCTCTGTCCTGCAGGTATCTGCCTGCGGACATAAAATACAGTCACCAAACATGTCATCTAATACATGTACCAGCGGCTGCCGCAGCAGCCGCTGAGAGCACACACACATTCACATAAAAATGCGGTACTCACCAGCCGAGCGCCACAGGGACCCCCAGGGGTTTGTGGCGCTGTGCCCATCGCTTCCCCCCCGGGCGGGGAACGCAATGACCCCGATGTGCGGTTTGCGTCCCGCCAGGGAAGCAATCCTCATCCCCCAGGGCCGGCGTGAAACTGCAGGGACCACCATACAGGGTATTACAGATCGCCAAGGGAGAGGTGGGGGTCCAGCAGCGCTGAGACCCTGAGACCTCTAGACCACTTCTGGTGATCCAAGTCTCTTGTCGATAAAAATAATAAAGTTTTCTGAGGAGCTGCTTCCAGTAGCGACTATCCTCTGGACTCAAATTTTAGACTGAAGAAGCAGGAGTAGGAGGAGCCCGAGCTGGAGGGGCCGGTCAACACTCTTTTTAATCTGAGGTGTCAATCCTATCTGGGCTCCGCCTACCCACTAGTCATTACTAGTGTGTCTCCTTTCCTTCCATTCTGCTGCTGAAAGTAGCATAATGTCATAGTGTGTCTCATGGAGAGAAGTGCACATAGTGGTAGAATACGTCAGGTTTAATGCTTTACTGTAGAGATAATCCTTCTGTATTATTTTCTATAAAATTATTTTTTAATCCTGTTTCTATTTGTTCTTTATAGATTGGCTCCTGAAGGAGGTAACAGTTACATCTCCATAAATTAGAAATTTTAAGGCCGGACCTGAGGAAAACTTAAAGGTAAGATAAGATGGGAAAGGTCAAACTGTGTCTTTTGACCAATAGCCATTTTTTAAATTTTTGATAAGAATATATTTGTGAGAACCAAATTGATTCTAGACAGAGTTATGTCTGTCGGAGTAGTGTGTAACTGTCTTGAACAGATGTTTAGACACCGCAATAATCATATAGTTCTTGTTTATTTAGCCAATAGTCTAATATTTGGGATAGGTATCCTGTCTGAGCAGTCGAGTCTAAGTAACCATTTGGATCAATGTTAAATCATCAAAAAGTAACAAATCTCCCTTGTGAAGTTCATTGACAGCCATCTCTATATGAATGGGGGGGTATAGTCCATACCCTAGAATAAGCAAATATCAATTATCTTAAATCTTTTCTCACAAGGCAATAATTCAGTAACCAGGAGTACATTGCGTGCCACTTATATATGATATCCAATTGTTTCTTCTTCAGTCATAATCAGTCATATTTATTATTTCTGCAAATCACTAATAATTCAGTAACCAGGAGTACATTTAGTGCCACTTATATATGATATCCAATTGTTTCTTCTTCAGTCATAATCAGTCATATTTATTATTTCTGCAAATCACTATTCCAGAGAGAAGCCTCAGTGTGATCCGTCAAAGAATATAGAATCCAGCCGGATGTGACAACTCTTTTAACAAGACAAAAATATGTCAGAAAAAAAGAGGCAGATTCCAGGCTCGGTCTCTGTTCTCACTTATGGACATGTCACTTACTGGACTTTCCGCAGTCAGACATGCTCACGGAATAATGTGAGTTTTCTGCTGCATAAAGAGGCAGATTCCGGGCTCGGTCTCTGTTCTCACTTATGGACATGTCACTTACTGGACTTTCTGCAGTCAGACATACTCACGGAATAATGTGAGTTTTTGCTGCTAAAGAGACAGATTCCGGACTTCGTCTCTGTTCTCACTTATGGACATGTCACTTACTAGACTTTCCGCAGTCAGACATACTCACGGAATAATGTGAGTTTTCTGCTGCATAAGAGACAGATTCCGGACTCGGTCTCTGTTCTCAATTATGGACTGTCACGCTGTCTAATGATATGACTACAATGTCAGTAAACTATTTATACAGGAACCACACTCTCTACAACATATAGTTTAGCAACATCAGAATGTAAGTATAAAATAGATTTACCTGACACGATATCTGCAGAACTTAGGGTTAATCTTGAGGACTAGATGAGCTGTAACTGGAAAGAGGAGGACCGGGGTCTAACTGACCCTACACTGGGGTCTAACTAATCCCTTACCTTGGAGGTACTGATAAGGTTCAGAGGTCCAAGTCTCCAGCCTAACCCTGTCTCCTATCAGACCCTGAACCCTGTAATCAGTCCTAAGAAGGATCCTGATTACCACCAAAGGGATAGGGACTGATCTCAGCTAAATACACAGATTAGACATATAAGACAGACAGGATAGCACTCTCTTGCATACACACTCAAACACCGAAGGAACATAAATGGTCTGGGAAATAAACTCTAAGCAAGTTAAGATTAAAACAACTAAGGAGCTCTCAACTAGAGTCTATACAGATTCATTCCTATCTGTGATCTGCATGAAGGGTTTCACTGGCAACTCCCAAAGCAGACAACCAGAAACTTAAAGGAAACCAATCAACAAATAATCAATTGCAGCCGGGAGAAACTGCACCCAGTCCAGCACCGAGCACAGACAGAATTAACTCCCTAGCTGCCAAACACAAAGAAACAGCAACTCAGCTGTGAGAAGTCAAAATGTGCAACCGCGATGATCTTCGTGGCAATGCACACATGACAGTACCCCCCTTCTACGAGGGGCCTCCGGACCCTCAGGGCAGGCCTGCCCGGGTGAGTTCTGTGGAAGGTCCGAATCAAACGATCTGCGTTAACATCAGACGCAGGACCCACGTCCTCTCCTCCGGACCATACCCCTTCAATGCACCAAGTACTGAAGGGACCGGCGATTCAGGCGAGAGTCAATGATTTTTGATACTTGAAATTCAAGTTACCTTGACCAACACTGGAGGAGGAGGTAGAGGTGACGGTATGACTGGTGCCACATACCTTTTAAGTAATGACTTGTGGAACACATTATGAATTTTAAAAGTAGAAGGGAGTTCGAGACGAAATGCCACAGGATTAATTATGGAACTGATCCTGTAACGGCCCGATGAATCTGGGACCCAGTTTCCAGGAGGGCACTTTAAGTTTTATATTCCTGGTAGACAACCATACCAGATCGTTCACATTCAGATCTGGACCAGAAAAACTCTCCTCCTATCAGCCATACGTTTGTAACGGTTCCCCATAGTACTCAAATATTCAATACACCTCGCCACACAGAAGCAAGTGACGACGAGAAACGCTCCTCCTCAGGAAACCCAGAAGGACCCCCCCCCATTGAAAGTACAAAACTGGGGATGAAAACCATATGCCCCAAAAAATGGGGACTTACCAGTGGACTCGCTCCGCCTGTTGTTAAGAGCGAACTCTGCCAGAGGCAAGAAAGATGACCAGTCCTCCTGGTTCTCCGAGACAAACACGGAGATATGTCTCTAAACCTGATTCAGACGCTCTGTCTGACCATTGGTTGTGGATGAAAAAGCCGAGGAAAACGACAATTGCATCCCCCGACGTAAACAAAATGCCCTCCAAAATTTGGACACAAACTGAGACCCCCTATCTGACACCACATCAGAAGGCAACCCATGAAGTCTCACGATCTCCCTAATGAATACCTGCGCCAGAGTTTTAGCATTAGGGAGTGCAGGAAGAGCAACGAAATGTTGCCATCTTATGAACCTGTCAACAACCACCAGTATGACAGTATTCCCTGACGACGGAGAAGATCCGTAATGAAGTCCATAGATAAATGAGTCCATGGACGCTCCGGAAGTTTCAAGGGTAAAAGGGTCCCAGATGGACGGGTATGAGGAGTTTTAGAGCGAGCACAAACCCACAGGACGCGACAAAAGTTATAACATCTTTATTAGCGTTAGGCCACCAAAATCGGCGAGAAAGGAATCTAAAGTAGCCTTACTCCTGGATGTCCTGCTAAAGCAGAATTTTATGATGTGCCTCAATAACCTTTTGTCTCAACTGAATGGGACAAACAGTCTCCTGGAGGTCCTGCAGGGGCGTCCCCCTGAGCCTCTAACACCTCCTCCTCAAGCTCAGAACATACAGCCGACACTACCACCCCTCCCTGAAGGATAGGAATCGGGGTCATCCGTTTTCCCGGCACGGGGAAACTGCGAGACAAAGATCAGCCTTTACATTCTTAGACCCCGGACGATAAGTGACGACAAAATTAAACCTGGTAAAAAACAACGACCATCGAGCTTGTCTGGAATTTCAGACGCTTAGCGGATTCTAAATACAGCAGGTTCTTGTGATCAGTAATAACGGGACCGGGTGGATGCCCCCTCCAAAAAGTGATGCATTCTTCAAAAGCAATTTAATGGCCAAAGTTCCCTATTGCCGATATCATAATTCCTTTCGGCGGACGACAATTTCTAGAAAGAAAAGCGCACGGATGCCATTTACCAGGGAGGGACCCTGGGACAATATAGCACCCACCCTACGTCAGACGCGTCCCTCCACAATGAACGTTGAGATACATCTGGTTGGATGAGAAGGTGTGCCGAAGCAAAAAATCTCTTTAAGAGGAAAAGGCTTGCAAGCTTTGTCCGACCACCTAGAAAAATCCGTCCCTTTTCCGTCATGTCAGTGAGAGGTTGACGACAGACGAGAAATTACAAATAAATTTCCGGAAAGTAATTAGCAAACCCCAAAAAACGTGCAGAGCCTTAAGATCCCCTGGTGATCCCATTCAAGCATGCTCTCACCTTTTCAGGGTCCATACGGAAACCGGAGGCCCTGACACCAAAAAAAAAAAAAACTGAAGTTCTGTCGGCAAAACACACTTCTCCATTTGGCGTATAGTTTATTGTCTCGCAAGATCTGCAACACCTGTCTCACATGCTCCTGGTGAGACACAAGATCTGGGAGTAAATTAAAATGTCATCCAAATATACGACCACAAACACCCCCACAAGGTGACGAAAAATGTCATTAACAAAATGTTGGAATACTGTGGTGCAGTATCAGACCAAAAGGCATAACCAGGTTTTCATAATGTCCCCCGGCGTGTTAAACGCCGTTTTCCACTCATCCCCTCTTTTATTCTAATAGATTATACGCCCCCCTGAAGATCAATTTAGAGAACCATTTGGCGCCAACAATTTGATTGAAGAGATCAGGATAAGAGGGAGTGGATACGGAAACTCGAACAGTAATCCGATTAAGTTCGCGGAAATCCAAGCAAGGGCGTAGGCCTCCATCTTTTTTCTTCACAAGAAGAACCCCGCGGCTACAGGGAAAATGAAGGTTCTAATATGCCCTTTGGCCAGACTTTCGGAAATATAATCTTTCATAGCCTGTCTTTCAGGACCAAAAGATTATACAACCTAGCTTTAGGTAACTTAGCATCGGAGAAGATTAATAGAGCAGTCATACACACGATGAGGAGGCAACTCCGACACCCCTCCTCAGAAAAACATCCCCAAAATCCTCCAAAAAGGAGGCAATGTACTAGGTACGACCGCACTGATGACTGTGTTCATGCAGTTGCTTTTGCAAAACTCCCCATTGGCTTATCTCTTGGACTGCCAATTTATTACAGGGTTATGTTTAACCAGCCAAGGAAGTCCCAACACAATGGGAGTAGGTAGACCCTCCAAACATAACAAGATAAATTGTTCCCTATGTATTGCCCCTAACCGAAGGTCAATGTTATGAACTCATGAACAAAGCTAACCTTGGCCGAGAGGCCTGGCGTCAATGGAAAAAAATAGGGGATCGGTTTGACCAATACACCAGGTGCATACTTGAGCCTGAGCAACTGAGCGTCAACAGATTGGCGCCGGAACCACTTCCCGAAGAACAGACAATCTCTTCCTCTAGTACCCAAACAAACCACCTCCAAGGTACAAGGAACTGGAAGAAAGGCGGATGAAAACTAACAGGTTGTCATCCACCACACAACCTGGGATTAGCATTTTCCGGCGACTTTTTACTTAACAAGACACGGGATGGACATTTCAACAAAAGTCCCTCTTTCCCGCAGAAAAAACCCTTCTAGTCCTGCAGGTGCCGCCAATCCCCTACCGAAAAGATGTCCCCCCACTGCATAGGCCATCCGAACAGACAAGGGGAACCTCAACTAAGGGACTTTAGTAGTAGGTGGATTACAAAGGGAGTGGATTACCTCACCCCCTCCCGACCGTCTATCAGACGGATGTAGGGCCATAGCAGCCTCAGAGAAGGAGAGATCTTACAGCCCAAAAGTCTTTTAATTTTCAAAACCCCATGCAAAACGGGCTCCAAGAGCTGGTCATTCCACTGAGTTTCCTGGCCCATCTACGAAACTCAGAAGCAAATTCCTCGCAGGACGACTCCCGCTGTTTCTTACGAATTTAGTTCACAAGAGAGACCCGATTGGGGCTCTATACCAATCCAGAGCAGTAAAAAATTATTACGACTGTAAGCCGGGGATCCCGGAGGAAGGGAAAATCCCAGGATTGAGGGCCCCCCTTAAAGAAGTGAGTAACAATTCCCCACCTCTGCTCATCACCCCGTGATCGCGGCCGAAGCCGAAAATATAATTTACATGCCTCCGGAAGGTAAAAAATTTTGTCCGCCCCCAGTGAACCTTCTGGAGAGTACTTTAGGTTCAACTCTGGTTTGCTCCAGGGGAGACAAAACTTTGGATTAATGTCCGTCGCTCCAGGATAATCCCGCAGCGAGCCAGCTGGGTACTGGTCCTGGTAACTAGAATAATTTTTTGGCAGTGAAATGTCACGCGTTAATGATAACTACAATGCAGTAACATTTATACAGGAACCACATCTAAAACAACAAATATTTAGAAACATCAGAATGAAGTTAAAATGTTTTACCTGACACATTCTGCGAACTTAGGGAAATCTTGAGGATAGAGAGTTGTACCGGAAAGAGGAGACCGGGGTCTAACCGACCCACACTGGGGTCCTAACTAATCCCACTTGGAGGTAGATAATGGTTCAGAGGTCCAAGTCTCCAGCCTAACCCTGTCTCCTATCAGACCCTGAAACCCTGTAATCATCCAAAGAAGGAACCTTTACCCCAAAGGGATGGGACGATCTCATAAATACACAAAATAAATATAAGACAGACAGGATAGCACCTCTTGCATACACACTCAAAACCGAAGGAATAAATGGCTGGGAAATAAACTCTAAGCAAGTAAGATTAAAACAACTAAGGGCCTAACTGAGTTATACGATTCATTCTTTTGGATCTGCAGAAGGGTTTCATGGCAACTCCCAAAGCAGACAAACCAGAAACTTAAAGGAAACCTCAACAAATAATCAATTGCAGCCGGGGAAAACTGCACCAGTCCCGCACCGAGCACGACAGAATTAACTCCCTAGCTGAAACCAAAGAAACGCAAGTGTGAGAATAAAATGTGCAACCGCGACGATCTTCGTGGCAATGCACACATGACTGGCAGTCACTTATGGACTTTCCGCAGCAAATACTCACGGAAAAAGTGAGTTTGCGCTGCATAAAGGGAGTTTCCGGTCTCGGTTTGTTCCCTTATGGCTGTCACTTACTGGGACTTTCCGCAGCAGACATAACTCACGGAATAAGGAGTTTTTGCTGAAAAGAGGCATTTCCAGGCTGGTCTCTGTTCTCATTATGGACCTGTCACTTACTGGACTTACCGCAGTAGACATACTCCGGAATAATGTGATTTCGGCTGCATAAAGAGGCAATCCGGGCTGGTCTCTGTTCTCGATTTTACAGATTTTGTGCGAGAAGTGATTCTATAAAAATTAGTCTTTTGTCATGAGCCCTATCATAATTAGGCCTATTTTAAGACTATGGGCAACACGGTGGCTCAATGGTTGCACTGTTGTTTGCAGCACTAGGGTCCCAAAAACCCCAACCAAAAAAAAAAAACTGCAAGGAGTTTGTATGTTCTCCCCCGTGTTCGCGTGGGTTTCCTCCGGGTTCTCCGGTTTCCTTCCCTTTCCCAATAATATGATAGGGAATTGTTAATAATAATTGAATATTGTTTCCACTATTATTGAGAATTTTTACTTTGACACCTTAAATGAAGTTAATCGTCAGTTTGGAGACCGCTGTGTACCCGGCCTCTGTATGGTTCTTCACAGGCTCAAAATTGAGGCAAGTGGTGGGGCACCCAAAAATCAATGGGGGCCCAGATATTGCCATTTCCAGAAAAAAAATCAAAAGTCTAAACCCCTTTTCGCCCTATGACACATATACAGTTGTGCTCAAAAGTTTACATCCCCGGCAGAATTTTTGCTTTCTTGGCCTTTTTTTTCAGAGAATATGAATGATAACACCAAACTTTTTCTCCACTCTGTTAGTGGTTGGGTAAGTCGTTATTGTCAAACTAAGTGTTTTCTCTTTTAAAATCATAATGAAACCAAAACATTCAAATAACCCTGACAAAAGTTAACTACCCGGTGTTTTTTGGGCCCATAACATCCACAAAGTTGACACAAAAGGGTATGAATTTCTTTTTTTTTAGACAGATAAGTTTTAAATGTTTTCCATAATACAAACATGTTTAGAACATTGAGTAATACAAATTTATACAAACTTATCTTAAACCCTCACCCTCCCCCCTTCCCCACCCCCCCCTAACAGCTTTCCAGTTTTCCTTCTTTATTTTGACAATGATGTAAGAAATATACCATTCCTTTATTTTCTAAAGGAACAAAAAAACAGTTGTACTTGAAATAAATTATTGAATAAAGTTTTTTAGTTAGAGGTCTCATCACTCACACCTTTAATTGCATCCAAGGTGCTCAAATTTTTTCATGTTGTTCAGTTTTACCTTTCTTTCATGAATTTTTTTCCAAATGTTTAATATGTTTTAAATCTTGCAAGAGTTCCTCTACAATGGGGGGGGGGCAGGATTAGTCCAGTTTCTTGCAATTAACTTTTCACAATGGTAGTCTAGCAATAGCTTTTACTATTATTATCAACTCAATTTCTTTCCACATGCCAGTAAACTGTAATAGGGCTCCGAAATTCAAACTTAGGCCTTTACACATCAGGTTTTTGAATCAGGCGCGATCCGGCGTTTTCTAAAAAAACGGATCCGGACCGGATGCGTTTTTTTTTGAATTGACTTAATTCGCCGGATCGCGCCTGTGGCACTGGCGTTGCATCCTTTTGGCCGGACCGTCGGAATTGTTTAATTGGGGCCGGACAAGCGGTTGCTGAAACGTTTTTTTTTATTTCCCGGAGCCGCCTGACAGGCCTGAATGGCAGTTCAGGCGGCGGAAACAATAGAAGTAATGGAAACGGATCAATTTTGTGCAATCCGTCAAAAGTTGATCCGATTCTGGAAATCGAGGCTACTATCTTCACTACAATACTACTGCTACGCTATGCTACTGCTACTACTATATTTTCCAGGTCTCCAGGCATCAGAAATCTCTTTTTTGGGTTCAAAATTCAGGTCGGATCCAGCAAAAAACTGGATCCGTTGCATCAGTTTTTTTGTTTCAGCGCGGATCGCCCTTCAGGCATAGGGGATCAGCCTGATTCAAAAAGCCTGATGTGGGAAGTGCCTTTTACCCCTTTCAATCATATTAATTACTCCGACTAAAATTGATAGTCTAGGAACTCCCACACATAAGGAA
>JARQOD010010129.1:0-28510 GCA_033576555.1 Oophaga sylvatica | reverse complement strand
GCTGGGGGAAACACAAAAAAAATAAAAAAATTCAAAACGCCATTACCAAAACCAAACAAAGTTCTAAACTTGTCAAAGCTTATATTATGTGCGTAAATTTTCCCTAAAAGGCGACCCTGCACCCCATGGGGGGGGGGGACACGGAGAAAGCCAAAACCGGGGGTAAAGGGTGGAAAGCCCCAAAAAATCAGGGGGGGGGTTTGCTGGGGGGGGGGGTTTGCCGGGTAAGGAGTTAGGAGGTGGAGGGGTGGGGGGGACGGTGGACCCAAAAAAGGGGGTGGTGACGTGCTGAAAATTAAAAAAACTTTTCATAAAATATCCTAATAAAACCCCTTCGCCAATTTCCATCAACCCGTAAACCCCCCAGACGGGTACCCCCTCAAGGGACCCCCCTTACTCCCATACTTCCAAAAATGACTGACCCCCATGACTGGTACCCCATCACACGGTACCCCCTTTCTCCCCTTATTTCACAATGCCTGTAAACCCCTAGGTACCCCCATCTTACGGGTTCCCGTTACTGCCATATTTTCCAACAATCCCTGAAACCCCCTCAGACGGTACCCCATCATAGGGTACTCCCTTACTGCCAGACTTCCATAACCCTGTAACCCCCCTTTTGGTCTCCCATCACTATGGTATCTTTTGTGAGGGGTTTAGAAATAGTTCTGAGCAGAAGCCCCCTTGGTGGTTGGAAGTGCTGAACCTTAGTGAAGATGGCAATCAGGAGTTAAACTGGTCTATAAAAGGGGAGGTTCCCCCCGGGTTCCCGGGTGTCATGTTTTTTTCTAATGCTGTTTTTCTGGTTCCTTGGGAACCTGTAAATCTTGCCCTTCTCCTCTTCAGATAAGAATTTTCTTTTTTTTTTTTTGTGCGCTTTTTGCATTTTTTTCCTGCATCTTGTGGAGGTCACCGGTCCCTTGGGCTTTTGCTCCTTTTCAGTTTTTAGACTTTGTTTTTTGTTCAATTCCCTTTTCCATTTTTTTTAGTGGCTGCGGTTTAGTTTTGTTTCACCGGACTAATTTAGGTTTTTGAGGTCGTGTGTTCAGGTGTTTTTTTAATTAGTAAGTTGGTCTTTTTGGGTTTTTTTTGGGTTGCAGTAATGTCCTTCCCATCCTTTTCTGTCTAGGAGTTTTTGGGGCCCCAAAGTTTTTCCATACTATTTTCTGTCTGTGTCTGTAAAATTCCCCTTGCTAACGCCTTAATTTTGGGGGCTTCCCCATTTCTTTGGGGATCTGCTCCGGGGCAGATTTTTCCCCTTTCTTCTTTAGGTTTTTGTTCTCAGGCTGTGACGAGGCGTTGGGGCCTCGTAAAAGCTCCACGGTTTTTCCTTTTTTGTGGTGGTTAGTCGGGATGCAATCCAGAAATTTCAACCCCTTGGGTATTGCCTTTTTTTTTCCCGTTCCCCCAGTTACCAAAAATAACAGTATCACCGGCCAACTAAAAAATTTTTGTATACAGAAAGGAAAAAAGTGTGGAAAAAAAAAAAAAAAAGATTTAAATTTTCAGGTTTTTTTTTTTTTCCCTCTGTTTCTCGGGGTGTGAGGAGGTTTTTTTTTTTTTAAAAGGAGCTTGCACGTTGTTGGGGGTGGATCAGTTGCCCCTGAAGTTTGGAGTTTTCCCTCCTTCTTGAGGGTTGCCTGTTTGGAACCTAGGACCCCCCTGCCAGATTTGTTTTTAGGGGATCGAGTAAATTTCTGAATTTCAAAAAAAAAATTAAAATTTTTTTTTGCCAAAAACCCAAGTCCTCGGGGAAGCAGCGCAGCATTTTAATTTTCACTCTTCCTCGCGGCGATCCTGGGGTTGGCTTTTTCCCTACCCCCGGGGGCCCTGTTTGGTAATGTCGAGCATTTTTTTTGGCCGGGGTTACTGTCGATAAACCCAAAAGTCCGATCAAGCTAAAAAAACCCCTTTTGGCATTAAATCGGGGGGTTGAGGACGCTGAGTTATACTGTCAGAAATTTTAAGTGGGCGTCCTGACCAAATGGTTTATGATTTTTTCACCCCCTTTTTGGAAAGGGCTGTCAAAATGTAAAAGATGTTTTATTTTTCCCGCTCCTTGGGGTTAATGATTCTATGTCTTTTCGATTCAAATTGAAGACGTTTGCGTGGCGTGATGTATGCATGGAATATGGCCTTGGAACCATTTTAAAAACCCTGCATGTGAAGAGGGTTCGGGGGACCCCCTTTTGGGTTTAAAAAAAGAAAAGGGTTTTTTCTACGTGGGGGGCGCCCCCCTCTTTTCATCTCCCCTAACGGGGAAAACTTTTTTCACGCTCATTTTTTTCTTGGGGGTTTTTTAGATAAATTTCTGTTTGACCTGATTTGCTCCCTGTCCACATTTTCTGCTCGTTTTTTTTTTATTCGGGAGGCATTAACTGATGGATTTTTTTTTTGAAAAGTTGGGGGGTTTCCCCTTGTACCCCTCGGAAGTCTTTTTCCCCCTGGGGTTGTTCTCCCCCCTTTGGGGAAAAAACCCCCCTTCTCTCTCAGGGGTAATGGGGTTGAGCTGGCTCAGGAGATTGCTTTTTGGTGCGTAAAATGAGACATTTTGTACGGGGTTTTCCCCCTTGGTTTTTCAGTTCATAATCCGTTTGGTTTTGGAAATCTGTGTCTGTACCAGTTGGGCTGCCAAGTGTTAATCCAACACCCGTTTTTTTTTTCTCCCGGGCCCCGGGGGTTTTCCGACTTTTTGACTGATTTTCTGATGTGTTTTGGAAAAAAAATCGCACCCCCCCCCCCCTAGGAGCTTGGGGTGCGCAGAATTAGTGCCTGGTGTAAATTCCTAAAGGTCGCCTTTTTAATTGTCTGTACCCAACATGACGCTTGCGGTTTATATCAAGGGTCATTGGGAAGGGGGATTAACATCTCTTCCCCTTGGGGCCCCGGGTTTTTTCTTTGTGGCCAAAAAGGGGGTTCAGAGGCGTGTATTGATTATGTTCTTGAATAAGATCACTGTGAGTATCAATTCCGTTTTCCCTTATTTGACCGTTTTCCCCCGGGGGAAAATGCTAGTTGGTTTACCAAGTTGACCTCAGGGGGGGTATAACCTTATTCCTTAACCGGGATAAAAAGGAGACGGCATTCAATACCCGAGGGCATTTTGAGTACCCTTGTGATGCCCTTTGGTCACTAAGCTCTTCGTCTTCCAGTCCTTCATGAATGACTTTTCAGGTATTTTGTGGATAAATTTTGATTTTTTATTTGGTTTATACTTGATTTTTTCAATGACTGGGGCTCTCATTTGAAACATGTTGGACTGTTTCCGGATTTTGAGAAGAAGCTCGGGAAGGGAAAAAGTGTCTTTTTGGCGACAGAGGATCTCTTTGGGTTTCATTTTGTCCCCTTTTTTTTTTGAAAGGGGCCCGGGAAAAAGGTTCGGCCCTTGGTTGGGCCCCAAACCCACTTCATTAAAGGCTCTTAAAGATTTTTGGGTTTTGCCCAAATTTTTTTTAAAATTTATTGGTTTTTGGGTTTAATTTTAAACCCTTGATGTTTTTCCCAAAAAAAAAAGGGGTTTTGATGGGGTAATTTGGCCCCCCGAGGCGTCTCTGCGTTTCAGGAACTTAAGCGGTTCATTCTGTCCCGTTAACGGGGCCTGATTGTAATTAAGGAGTACTTTTTATTTGTTTGGTTTTGGGGGCGATAAAACACGGAGTCACAGGTTTGATATAGGGGTTTGTATTATTCTACAAGTGGCAATAATAGCCCCTTTTTGAGATACAAAAGCGGGGAAAAAAGGGGCCAGAGACTTAAGCCGCAATCATTCCCCAAACAGGTTGGGGTCTCTTCTCGTTCCCCAAAATCCATGCAAACGTGGATTTATCAAAGAAGGGTTTCCCCAAAATTCCACGGTGTTTTCCAAGTTCCACAATGGGGAAAAAATGGGTACAAGGTCCAAGGGTTTCCGGATGGGGGCACGGTACACTGCGGGGTTGATTCGAAGCATGATTGCTCAGCTGGGCGCTTAAAAAAAGGGGGGAAAAATCGGGCGGGAACATGCAAGCTGGAAAACCCCCTATTGACTGAGGGAAGACAGCTGCAGCAAGACGAAATAAAAAGGCTGAGGGAAAAAAAAATGAGTTTCAGGAACATGTACAAGAAACCTACATTACTCCCCTTGGGGGCAACCTCCGGTGACCTCGCCAGGTTGTGGGGGGCCCTCTGATGAAACGACGGAGCAAGCGGGAGCATTAAGTTTTGACCCGGTTCCCTGAGTTTTCCCCCACTGGGTAGCCCTCCCCTTTAACAAATATGTAAATGTTTTTTACAACCGGGTCTGAACCTTTCCCCAAAAATTTCCTGCCATCGTGCACTGGGTCAGGGCAAGGAAAAAACGTCCAGGAAGTTGGGGTGTGCGCCTTTGTAGAGATACAGAAAGACAGGTGGATCTCATAGTTCGGCATTGGGAAAAGACGCGACAGCAAAAAAAATTTTACTGATTTTTAAGGCAATTTTTTTTATGTCCCAACTTAGATATGGAATTTTAAAAATTAAGATTTCTGGTTGCAGCCAGACCACTCTACCTTAAATGGTGCAGGTTTACGAAATTTTCTGCCTTTTTTCCTTTTCCCCTGAGCCAATTCCAGTTTCCCTTTTTAAAAGACCAATTTTTTGTAAGACGTGATTCTTTCAGCCCCTGCTGGAAAAAGGGTTTTATGGGAAACGAGGAAAATTTAGGATGTAACCTAAATTGGAGTAAAAAGGGGACTGCTTAGTGGGGCGTTGAGAGTTGTTTTAAGAAATCAGCCGTGGAAGTAGACCCCCAAAAAACTTTGTAGGGGCGAAAAAGCAGCGAAGATACGCTCCGGGGGCGTTTGGGGTTGTTCCGTCTGTCCATTATTTTGGGGGAAAAAAACAGAAGAAAGGTTCACTTTAATGTCCAATGTGCACAGAAATTTTCCCAAAAAAACCTTGAAGTGAAATTCACCCTCGATCCGAAATAACCTCATCTGGTACTCCATGTAAGGAAACAATTTTTAATCTAAAATTTGATGTTGTCTTCGGGGGGAAGCCGACACAAGGGAAAATGAGGTTTTTTTTAACAAACCACCCAGAATGGTGTTTTCCTTGAAGGGGGGAAATCCACAATGAAGTCCTAGAAATGGATCCCCCGGGGGGGACGGGGTGGGAAGGGTTGCAACAGACCAGTTGGTGAGGAACGAGGTGTTTTGCATTTGCACAACTTCAATGAAGTGACATATTTAAAAAAACTTCCGCAAAAGGGGGCCCCAAAAGAAAAGAGAAAGAAATTCCTTGTCTTTTTAAAACCTCTATGCCCAGCACTTGGGGAAGTAATGATTGCAATACTCTTAATCTGACGTTTAAGATTTTACAGACTTGTCCCTGAATCCACACCCCTTTTTTTAAAGACAAGACTTACTCCCTTGGGGGGTTTTGCAAAAAGGAATCCGCATGGATTTTCCTTGAGTTTTTGGGGTTTTGATTTGAATCACTCCCAGGAATCTGGTCGGAAAATTTTTCTTAGGGGTAAGTGGACTGCTCGCTGTTTAATCCTAGGAGTGATCACTTTCCATTTTGGGCGTTTTCCGGTTATAAAATGAAAAATTTTAAATTGGTTTTTAAGAAAAGATTCCCCCGGGCCTGGGGTCGGGTTGCCGACCTGATAAATTCAGGTTACGATGGTCTTCAGGAGACTATTTTTGTGCAGCTCCCTGAAAAAGGGGTCCCCATTCTTTGAAGGGGGCAAAAATGGCCAACAATTCTATTGCCCACATCGTAGTTCCTCTCACCGAAGAAAGTGGAAAAGAAGCACAGGAGAAAAACATTCTTTCCCTTTCTTTGGGGGTATAGCTCCAAAGGCACAGTCTGAAGCACCCCCCTCTTTTATGAGGAAATTGGGGGGGGATGATAAGATGGGGGGGGGTTTTTTAAATTTATTTTTAGAGGGAAAATGTTCCCGGGGTTGGGGGGCCGGGGGGGAATAGACTTTTCCGGGAAAAATTTGGGGAAGGTGCATTTTCCCAGAAAATTCCGGGGGGTCTATGAAATTGGCAAACCCATGAAACCGCACTCCTTCACTTTCTAGGACTTGGCCCAACCTTGGCTTGGGTTTGCTTCCTCCATATTATTCCTTGTGTAGAAGTACATACCCAAAAAATTTAATTTGGGGCCAGGAATTCCCTTTTTTAAATTTGATGAAAAAATGATTTGCTTAGATTCCAAGACCATTCCATGTCCTGATTTTCCTGTGGAGTTAAAAAAAAATTAAATTATCCAAAAAATCACCACGAATGTATCTGGAGTCCCTGAAGATGTCATTCAACCCGTTTGGGAAAGTGGCTGGGGCGGGTATGACCAAAAGGCATAACTAGTTTTTAAAAGTGTCATAGCGTGCCTGATGAGTTTCCTTCACCCCAGGTCAATACGGAAATTTGGGGCCCCAGGAGATTAGTTAGAAAAATTTTGGGGGCATGTCGACTTCTCCAATAATCAGGGATTAAAGGCAATATAGGGGTTTTAATAGTAAATTATTGAGTTCCCAAAATTTTACGCGGGCTCGGATCCATCTTTCTTTTTTACAAAAAATTTTTGGGCACCTCAGGAGAAAAAAGGGGGGGCGTAGAAGCCCTTGCTGTTTTTTTTTGTTCCTTTTTAAACCTTTAGCTGGGGCCCCCCAGGGGGTAGATCTTACCAAAAAAATATCTTTTCCGGCAAAAAAATTTTAAATTCAATCATTTGGGGCGGTGAGGGGGAAGGGGGCAGCGTTTTTTTGTCACAAAAAACCCCTGTCCGGGTTAACGGGTTTTTTGGGGGCGAATGGTTCCTTTAGGAACAGAGCAAGTGAAATTTTGGACTCATCGTTTCTTGGAAAGTTAATTCCTTAGTCTCCAGTTAAGGTAGGATTCGGGCCTGCACCCCTGGGGCCTAAAAAAGGGGGAAATGGGGGGAAGAGTAAGCAAAAAGGGCAGTTTTTCTTGATGATCTTTACCCAAAAAACCCCTCAAAGGCTTTTTCCTGATCCCCTCCCCGGGTCAAGGGAGCCTCCCATTTCCATCTGTATGGGGTAGCCTTCTTCCTGAACTATCCCTTTTTTAGAGAAAAGGGGAAAACCAAAAAATTTCCCTTCCCCGAGTCATCATAGCGAGCTAGAACCCCAACGAGTCAACCAGAGTTTGATGGAAAGAAAGCAAAGAAAGTTTTTTTTAAACTCAGTGGGACACCAAGGAAACTTGAAAAATTGCGGTTTCACAGTCAACGTCCCAGAAAAACGGGTTAAGCCGAGAAATCAAGATCTTGGCAGACCTCGGACGGGCCGGCCGAAATCCCCCTCGCAACACCACATGAATGAGTGCTGCAGAAATTTTTACGAAACGGTGGGGCAGTTTTTAATGAAGTGCCCTGACTTACCACAAAGAACATGATTCTCCTTAAAACTGTTCTTGCGTGCATCAAACCCGTCTTTTTAAAGATTTCCGCGGGGTTTCAGGTTAGGTTCCCGGGGCCCCTACTAAAAGGGTTTCCCCTTATGGAGGGAAGGTAGGAAAAGGTTAGTGGATTGCTTTCGAAATCTCTCTTGCCTGCTTTCAGCAACGAGTAAAAATACGGATGCAGTGTTAATAAAGTCCCCAACGCAGTGGGGGGTGGGCACGAGCAAGTTCATCCTTAACGGGGAGACCCCCTTTTTCGAAAATTTTTTTTTTGGGGGGAACTGCCCAGGTGGTATCAGGGGCCCTCTCCTAAATCCAAGGCATTTCAGCTACCGAGTGCTTCCTTTGGGAAAGCAAATTTTGGCTTTTTAGCTGTTGCCCTCTTTGGGGTCATAAAAACCTGCCCGGGTGAAAAAAAAGTCAAGATGACCAAAAACATTACCTCGTCTCAATCGGGTTTGCCCCCAAAAAACCTTGTTGGTAAGCAACAAAAATTTTAGTAAGCATTTAGACGTTCAGGGAAATTGTGAACTGTGCAGAAAAAAAAAGTTGCTTTTTTAATAATCCCCTGAATTCTCAGTTCCCGCCAAAACGAAAAGGGGGCAATTTTGGGACCCAGACTCGGGGCTGGCAGGAGCCTGGACTGCCCTCTAAACCCAAAATGGCTCCAAACCCGGGCGTCTGTCCAAACCTTTCAAATTGTGATTAGGAGGCCCCCGGTTTGTAAAACGGGTTTTTATAGTCTGAAAAAAAGCAAGGAATTTTCAGTCCCCGCAAAGTTCCCTTTTTTGGGGCCCCATTTTCCAGTCTTTTTTAAAACAAGTAGGGGAAGGGGGAAGAGAAAAAAAAAAACAAAGTGTTTACCTGTGGTAACACTGCAGAGAGAAAAAAAATTAAGGGTTTTTCTCACCTGGAATGGTTGGGGAAGTCACAACCATTCTTCCCAAAAAAATTAACCGGACATCTGTAATCCACATTTTCAGCGAAAAAAAGGGGAAAAAAAAAAAAACAAAAAGGGTTTCCTGTGGTAAAAATGCAAAAAAAAAATTAAGGGGATTGCTCAGGAAAAGGGTTGGGAAAAACACAACCACTGTCATCACGAAATAAAAACCGGACATCTGATATCCACAGTTCAGCGACACACCTTTTTCCGGGGCCACAAAAAATAACGTTTGGCTTCAGAAATTTTTTAAAAAAAAAAGGGTAAGTTAAAAGGGGCTTGTGTTTTGGGGCGATAAAAAAACCCGGGTCCAGGTTTGATATAGAAGGTTTTTATTACTTCATACAAGTGGCAATATTTGTCCACATTTGCAGATACAAAAGCAGGGACCGCAGGCAGGTAACTTAGCGAAAAAACTCTCCAAACAGGTTCGGATTCTTTCTGTTACCAAATCCTGCAAACGGGATTTATCAAAAGAAGGTTCCAAAAATCCAGGGGTTCCAAAAAATTCCCCAATAAAAATAGGAGAAAGGTCCAGGCTTCCAGGAGTCAGGTCACGGGAAAACTGCGGGGGTTTATTCTGAAGCACTGATTCCGTGTGGCTGTTTAAAAAAGCAAGAGGGGAGAATCGGGCGGGGAAATGCAAGCGGAAAAAACCCAAAAAAGCGAGGGCAAGACAGCTGCACAGACAAAAGTAAAATGGTGCGGAAAAACGAGTTTCGGAAATTTTCACAAACCTTACACGATGTTTCTCTGCCTTTTTAGGTGGGGGTTTTTCCTTTGAAATTGGGGCGGTCCGTTTTGTCCCAAAGAGATCCGGCTTAAAAGTACCCTTTGTTTTTTTTTTTCAAAATTTTCCCAACTGAAGAATTATGACGTGGGTAATCGGGGTTTTGGCCTGAAGGGGTTTTGAAGAGTGGGGGCATTGGGGGGAGGGGGGCCCAAAAATCAGGGGGGGTCCTCAGGGGTTAAATCTGGGGTTTTCTGAATCAGCCAAGCGCTTAACCAGACGGCCAGGTGGGCCCCTTTTTTTCCACGTTTTTAACCCCCCTTACCCCAAAGGGGGTTTGAAATTAATGAGGGCCAATTTTACAATTCTCCCCCTGCTCTTTAGGGTTAAACCCCCGGAACCTTCCGGATCTTCGCGATTTTGAGATTGTTTTCTGTGCTTTTGTAATCATTTTTGAAGAAAAAAATTTTTCGATTAATTTGCGTTTATTTTGAAAAAAAACGCAATATGGCGAAATTTTTAAAAAATTTTGAAAATTTTAAATTTGAATTTTTTTTCCCCTTAAAAAAGAGAAAATGTACATAAAATAGTTAAGAAATAACTTTTTCCCCCTGTCACTTTCTCGCCAATTTTGGAACCCCAAAAATTTTTTTTTTTTAGGAAGTTATAAGGGGTTTAAAATTTTTCCACGATTTCTCATTTTTAAAAACAAAATTTACAAAGCCATTTTTTTTGGGACCACCCCCATTTAAAACCCCCTTTTTGGGGGGGCTAAAGGGGGAAAAAAACCCAAAAAATGACCCCTTTTTTAAAACTGCCCCCCCAAGGGGACCAAAACCACTTTTAAGAAGATTTTAAAAACCCCTTTAGGGTTCACGGAAAATAAAGAAAACGGGAAGGAAAAAAAAAAATTTTTAAAATTTTTAGCCCAAAAAAATGATCTTTTCCCAAAATTTTTTTTTTTTTTAAAGGGGGGAAAAAGGGAAAAAAGGACAGAAAGGGGTTTTAAGGGGAATTTCTCCTGATTCCCCAAAAACCCCAAAATTTGGGGGAAAAAAAAACGTTTGGGGGCCCCACGGCAGGCCGAAGGGGGAAAGGGCCCCCCGTTTGATTTTTTTAAAAAAAAAAAGGGGAATTTTTGATGGACGCCATGTGGTTTTTTAGACCCCCCATGGCCAAAAAAATTGGGGAAAACCCCCCAAATGACACCTTTTTGGAAAAAATAGCCCCCAAAAAGGGACTTATCTGATCTGTTGTGGCACTTTAAAATAAAATTTTTTCACAAAAGCTTATAATGCCGGGGTTTGGAAAAAAAAAAAAAAAAAATTTTTCCACAAAAAAAATTTTTTAGCCCCCCAAATTTTTTTAATTTTTTCCCAAGGAAAAAATTGGGCCCCCCAAAAATTTTTGTCCAATTTGCCCCGAGTACGCTGATCCCCCAATTTTGGGGGGGGGGGGGAAATGTTTGGGGGGCCGGGGGGGTTTTAAAGGAAGTAGTAACTTTTTTTGGAAAAGCAAAAACTTAAAAAGGGGGTTTATGTTCCGTTTGCAGTGCCCAGATGAGCAAACGGGAAACCCCCCCCCAAATGACCCCTTTTGGGGGAAAAAAAACCCCCCCAAAAATTTTCTGGGCCCCTTTTGGGGAGATTTTTTCCCCCCCAAGGGGGTTTTTTCCCCAAGTTTATAAATTCCCCCGGGGATAAAAAAAAAAAACCCAAAATTTTTTTCCCCAAAAAAATTTTATTTTATTTTACTAATTTTTATTTTTTAAAAAGGGAACGGAAATTGGACCACAAAAGTTGTTGTCCAATTTGTCCGGGTACCTGTACCCCATAGGGGGTGGGAAAAACTTTTGGGGCACGGCAGGTCGGAAGGGGAAAAGGGGCCCCCCATTTGATTTTTTTTTTCCCAAAAATTTGGGGGGAATTGGGATTGGTTTTCCATGTTGCATTTGGAGACCCCCCATGGCCAAAAAAAGGGAAAACCCCCCCAAAAGACCCCTTTTGGAAAAAAAGACCCCCCAAAGGGAAATTTTAGATCTTTGGTGAGAATTTTAAAACCCCCAAATGCTTCACCAAGTTTATAAGTAAGCCTTAAAATTTAAAAATCATATTTTTTTCCAAAAAAAATGATCTTTTAAACCCCCAAATTTTTTTTTTCCAAGGGGAAAAAAAGACCCCCAAAATTATTGTGCAAAAATTTCCGAGTTTTGCTGTTTTCCCCCTTGTGGGGGTTTTAAAACCCTGTTTTTGGGGCATGGCAAGTTTGGGGGAAGGGGAAAGGGGCCCCTCCTTTTTTCAACGCAGAATCGGGGGGGGCCCCATGTCGTTTTGGGGGGCTCCCCATCTGCCAAAAAGTGGAAACCCCCTTAAAAAACGCCATTTTGGGGGAAAAAAACCCTCAAGGGGAATTAACAGATGTGTGGTGAGAACTTTTAAAAAAAACCCGGTTTTTTTACTAAAGTTTTTAAAGTACGCCGAAAATAAAAAATCCCCCTTTTTTTTTACAAAAAATTTTTTTTTTGTCCCCAAAATTTTTTTTTTTAAAGGGTAACAGAAAGAAATTGGAAAACCCCAAAATTGTTGTCCAATTTGTTTGAGTACGCGATCCCCCAATTTTGGGGGGGAAAACTACTGAAATGGGGCACTGGGGGTTGGGAAAGGGGGAATAGTTCGTTTTGGATTGCAGATTTTTAGGGAAAAGGTCTGGGGGGGTCTTTTTACATTTGGAGAGCCCCTGATGCCCCTTTTAAAAATTAAACCCCCCAAGTGACACCATTTTGGAAAATAGACCCCCAAGGAATTAAAACAGTTGGGGGGGGGCCACTTTAACCCCCCGAAGTGCTTCACAGTTTTTAAAAAGTACAGCGTAAAAAAAAAAAATTTTTTTTTTTTTTTTTACAAAAATGATTTTTTCGCCCCCAATTTTTTTTAATTTTTAAAAAAGGGGTTTTAACAGAAAGAAATTGGAACCAAAAGTTGTTTAAAATTTTCCCCTTAGTACGCTAATACCCAATAGGGGGGAGAAAAAAAACTAAAAGGGGGGCCCGGGGTGGGGGCGGGGAAGGGGGAAAAGGGGTTTTTTTTGGGGCGTTTTTGGGGGGAAGGGGGTCTGGGGCGTCATGTCGCATTTGGAGCCCCCCAAAGGCCCAAAACGGGGGAAACCCCAAAAAGGGCCCCTTTTTGGTTTTTAAAAAAAGGGGGCCCAAAAAAGGAACTTATAAAATTGTGTGGTGAGCGCAAAAAACCCCAAGTGCTTCAAGAATTTATTTTGAAAAACCAAAAAAAACAAAAAAATTTTTTTTTGTACAAAAATGTTTTTTTTGGGCCCCATTTTTTTTTTTCCCCCAAGGGTGCAGAAGAATGGGAAAAAAATTTTCCCAAAAAAACCCCTTTGGGGGCCCCCAGAGTACCTGAACCCCAAATGTGGGGAAAAAAACTGTTTGCGCGGGGCCAGGCTGGAAAGTGAAGGACACCTTGGGGTTTTTTTTTCAACGCAGAATTGGCGGGAAATTTAAAATCGACGCCATGTCACATTTGGAGGGGCCCCTGTGGTCCTAAACACTGAAACCCCCCATTTCAACCCCCAACCCCCAAACCCAAAAAAACCCCTCCCCCAGTCCCAACCCTAACCCCAACCTAACCCTAACACACCCCAAAACCCAACCCAACCCCCAACCCTAATTTTTGCGCAACCCAACCCCCAATTTTAAAACCCAAACCCAAAACCCAACCCCCAAGGGAAAAAAAAGGAAAAAAATACTTTTTTTTAATTTTTTAAAATTTTTCCCCTTCAAAGGGGGGTTAAAGGGGGGTTTTTTTTTCTTTTTAAAAGCGGGTTTTTTATTGGCGCGGGGCACGCTAAAAAAAAACGCTTTTTTTTTCCAAAAAAAGTTTTTGCATAAAAAAAATTTTTTAGAGCTATAATTTTTGCATTTTTTTGGCCCCCAGAGTATGTGGGTTTTATTTTTTTGGGGGGAGTTAGTTTTTATTGGTACCTTTTTTTTTAGCATGTTTTTTTTTGGGGTCGCTTTTTATTTCGATTTTTGGGGGGTTTTTTTGAATGAAAAAAAACAGAAAATTATAAATTTTCCTTTTGGGGGGGGGGTTTTTACCGTTTCCCGTGGGGTTTTAAAATTTTATAAAGCATTTTATTTTTGGGCAGACGTTTTTGGCGAAAACCCCATTTTTATCATTTTTTCATGTTTTGGCGCTTTTATAGAATAAAAACAATTTTTTCAAAAATAAAATTTTTGGGGGGGGTTATTCTGCGGCTATAACTTTTTTTTTTTCGCTGATGATGCCTTATATGGTGTTTTTTTTGGGACAAGAAACGTTTTCCCCCGGTAAAATGTTTTTTTTATCGGTTCCTTTTTTTTCGCGTGTTTTTTCCACTTTTTGTTCGGCTGTTTGATGATAAAAGATTGATTTTTAGCTTCGTTTTTTTTTTTTTTTTTTTTTAAAAGGGGTTCACTAAAGGGGTTAACTAGTGGGGGAATTTTATAGGGGGGGTCGGGGTTAAAAGGAAAAGGGGGATACCCCCAAAATGTGGACTTTTAATTTTTTTTTTTTTTTTTTTTACAGAAGAAGTAAAAATTTTTGGGGAATATTTTTTTTTTTTTTTATTTATTTTGGATTTTTTTTTTAACATGTTTATTTTTCCCTTTTTAATTTTTTTTTCTTTTTCCCAGGGGGGAATCACGAAAATTTTTCGGGGTCGCTGGGTGACAGTGTGCACAAAATCTGTCAAAACCCGCGATCGACGGGGGTAGTTTTCGGGGGCCCCCGGGCCCGCTCTCGGCAGGCCTGGGGTACCCCCCTCCCTCCAGGCCCCCCGGGGCCCTTTTGGTTGGGGTTTTTTGGGAGGGGGAAAACCCCCCCGAACAGCCCCGATCCCATCGCGCTGCTCTGGGGGCCTGGGGGGCGCCAGGGAGCCCCACCCTGCGCGATCCTCCCCGGGGCCCCCATACCCGCGATCATGTTTTATCGCGGTGGGCAAGGGGTTAAAAAGGCCCGGGGGCGGCCCCCTGACCGCCCCTAAACCCCCGCCCCGGGGGGGCAGTTGGGGTAATCATTTTGGGACCCCCGGCGGCGTTTCCCCCCGCCCCCTCAGGGGCCGCAGCTGATCCCCCTATGACAAAACCCGTCCCCGGTCATCGGGCCCCGGGACCAGGAAAGGGGTAGTTTCGTTGATGGCGGAAGGGGTTTTTTTTTGTGGTTTCCTTTTTCCCCGGCACTAAAAAATTTTAAGGGGGTGCCCTATGGGAAATTTCCTTGGGGACTCTCCTGATTTTTCTGCCCCGCTGTTTTTTTAAAAAAAGGTTTTGTTTCTTTCCCCCATCTCCCCAAAAATTTTGGGGCTCGGGAAAATTGAGACGGCTCTGGAAGGGTGTCGGGGGAAAACCCCCAGGGGCCTTCCCCCTTTTTGGGGAAAATTTTTTGTCCCGGGAAAATTAAAAAAAGGGGGTGATGTTTTGAATTAAAATTTTTCCGCGTTGGCCGGTATCCCGGAAATTTTTTGGGACCAGGGGATTGGGGTTTGTCGGTCCTTTTTTTTGGCCAAAATTTGCCCCCGTGACGTCAGGGAATTTGTGCAGTTGGGGGATTGCTCTCGCTCCAACCTTTTCTCTCCTCTAGGGGGTTTTTTGATGCCTTTTTCCCCGTCCAAGGGGGACCATGCCCATATCCTTTGGTTTTCATTTCCGACCTCCCTGTTTTTATAGAAGACGTTTTTGGGTGATTTGTGAAAAGGTTTTCCAAAATGATAATCTTGTGCCATTACCTAAGTTGCCTTCCTCCTTTTAAATTGGTGCCTTTGTTCCTTCAGCTCGGTGGTTCGGTTAAAAGGCATTCCGAGGCATTTGTCTGAATGGGTCAATTTTGTTTCCAGATTTTGGGAGGACTTTTGTTTTTAAATGGGTGTTCAATTGTCTTTCTCCTCGGTTTTCTTCCTCGACCAAGGACAAACGAGAGAACAAACCAGACATTGGAATTTATCTTAGATGCTTTGGTGCGACTCAAACAGGATCGAAAAAAACTCCAAGACACGAAAACATCCCGAAACCCAACGCCAAACACAGAACGCTGGAGCATCCCCCAAAGCGCTTGGAAACAAGGGGATGGGGCGCAGTTTTATTATTGCTGAGGTGAGGTTGTGGTCACCAATGGGAGTAAGGGCTTTTACTAAAAAAAACCCAGTCCCGCCTGCGCCCGCGTCCCCAACAGGTCGCACATCGTTCACAAAAGGTTTTCAAACACAGCGTTCGGCCCCAGTGGGATGCCAACGATCAAAATACGGAAAACCGTTCGGTCCCACGATCAGCGAAAATCGCAGGGGGGCCCCCTCCCGTCAAGCCACACACAGGCGACGTCGCTAACGAGATCGCAAAGTATTAGGAAAGCGATTCTTTTGCGATTTTCCTTATGTGGCTACCCTTAAGACTGGCTTTTTTTAAATTTGTTAATTTCATGCTGTTTATGATATCCACTAAAAGCTCTGATTTTTAAATGAAATCCTTTGTCCCAAAATAGTAAGTGGATACAGGGGGGACCCATTTGAGTCAGAGACAGAGGTGTGAACACATATTTCCAGCCCACAGACTTTCTTCGGTATCTGGATTTCCCAAATTTTTTGTTTTGAGGCTTTTTTCTTGGGGACGAGGAGATTGTTTGGGTGATTTACAGACAGCTGCAAAATGGTTCCCTTTCCAAAATTTACGAAATGTTTGTCCTATAGTTTGGAAAATTTGTTCAGGTGATGGGGGGAAATCTTTCCACATCTATAGCTTTTTTCTGTTTCGGGCTTGCTTTTTGTGCAGTTTTATGCTTGAGTTATGCAAAAGTAAATTACCCCATTCCCATTGCGGTGGCCGATTTTCTATCTCTTAGCACGGGCCAAATTTGAGTAAATCTTTCAGAGAGAGATCCTTTCAACAGAGCTTTATGCCTTTTATTATTAGACGGCAGGTGACAAATTTCTTGGGTGGATTTCATCATCTAATCCTTAAAAGCACAACCAGGCTAGCTCTTTTTAGCCTTGTACTTTGGTGTCTATGGAATTCTTCTAGAAGAAACTTTAGCAATCCTAAACTTGATCTTTATATCTATGTTCTGTTGGGGTTGAAGTAGTCAGTGACAGCTTTGGTGCAGTTAATGTACGTGTCGGTCTTTGCTGCATGTAACGTGCTGTATATGTATAGACCCTGTGCCCGCCAGTTTAGGTAAACGCTCTCTTTTTTTCTCCTCTTTAAGTCCTTTGCTTCTAAGAATTCTCAAACTGGTTCACCAATGTCCCCCAGTTATAGAGAGTTAAAGAATCAATTCCTGGGGGAACGTGTGGGGAAGTAATCACCATGATGGAGCTTCAGTACCTGGGTTTTGAAAAAGGTAAAGGGGGGGTTATTTCTCACAGCGCAGGTGATCTCATCCCATCCTCGTCACCATTGTAATTCCCACGTTTAAGGAATCAAGAGAAACGCTTTTACTGTTTTTATTCTTCTCCTTCTTCCTCCAGCACACAGCATGACTTTCCTCCCTCCTGCAAAACTGAAATGAAACTCCTCTCCCCCACTTCCTGTCCCATATCCCCTCAAGGCACGACTTCCTTTCCTTTTAAAGAGAAAAGGTTCAAAACATATACTTACAAAATCACATACCAACCAGCAAGAATCTGGCTCTCAAGACCTGTTAGTTTTTCTTTAAGAAACCTTCCTACTCTGTACTCTTACTTGTATTAATTGCACTTTTGAACTCATTCCTGTATAAAAAATCAGATTGCCCTCACCGAATGTTAACCTGTGGGGCAGTAACATCTGCAATTATATTTTTATGCCGATTCGGCACGCAAAAACAATCCAGGTTTGCATCCATGAATCGGATGGGCACGACCCATAAATGTAAATTTGTCCCCTGAGGAAGGAGCGGAATCCCCCAAAAACGCCCCGTCGGGGTGGGCACTGGGCCTTCGGGTCCCATGAATCAGGTTTAGGGGAAATCCTCCATTTTTTAGGCAAAAATTTAATATGAAAATATGCATAAAATATTTGGTCGCCTATGTTTATTGTAATATATGGTGGGTACATTGAAAATGGTTTTGAAATGTGGTGGCGGGACTCAGTCCTTTATGGCATGTATAGTGAACCTCTATAGTATCTCCCCTATCTAACCAATCACCTTTTTGTATTTTGCAATTTTATTTTTTGTAACCCTTAAATTTTGGTATTTTTAGGGGAAATCTTATGGTTTCCCATTTTTTTTTTGCATGTTTAATGTGGGCGTGTGATACATCATCCTAGTGCGACGATTCTTCGGGCCAGCAATGGAGGGTGTAGAAATTATTTCCGTATCCTCTGCAGCTGAGCCCAGAGCATTGGAGGGATACGTTTAAGGGGGACTCCGACCTTAAAACTAAAAACTCAAACAGTCACTTATTTGAGTGCAGACTTTGTGAATCTTCAAAATGGTGCGTACTGCCCCAGTGAGTATCCTGGGTTAGGAGCAGGGAATGGCGGCCCATTGACCGCAAGTTCGGTATGCAAAACCCCTGGCCCCTTCCAACTAGATGGGCACAGCCCCACTCAATGCAAGGTATTTAAGGGCCGGAAAACAATTGTCGGAATGTGGCTAAAAAATTTGCAAATTGAAAAACTTGCCTGTTCTCCGCCAGCAGCCAAAAATCCTCACAGCGCTTAGTGCATGCGTTGTGAGATTCGCAAGTTTTCTTCATCACAAAGAATGATTAGTTTAAGACCACGCAAAACCCTTTAAGAATCTTGAAGAGAATTTCCCTACAAAAAGGAAGTTCAAATAAATCCACACTATCTGTAATATTGCATTAAAATAAATAAAAGAAATTTTTAATTACCATAGTCAAACACCGTATTACCATGTATAAGCCGACCCCCCCTAATTTTGCCACAAAAAAAATGGGGAAAACTTTATTGACCGGGATAAGCCTAGGGTGAAAAATGATTAGCCCCATTGAGCTCCACAGATTATGCCCCCATATGCGCAAATTAAAACCCCCCCCTATGCTCCAAAGATTAGCCCAAATGCCCCACGATTATGCCCCCTAGGTTCACAGATTATGCCCCCTATCTCCACAGATTATGCCCCCATATGTCCACAGATTATGCCCCAAATATGTTCCACAGATTATGGCCCCCAAATGTCCACAATTATTCCCCCATATGTTCCAAGATTATCACCCAAAGGGTCCAAGATTTTCCCCCCTATGCACCCAGATTATGCCCCATATGCTCCACAGATATCCCCCATATGTTCCACAGATTACCCCCATTTGCTCCACAGATTATTCCCCCATTGTTCCACAAAAATGCCCCCATAGTTCCACAGTTATTCCCCCATATTTTTTCCACAGTTTACCCCCAAAATGCCCACAATTAGCCCCCATAGCACCCACGATTAGCCCCCAAATGCTCCACAGATTTATGCCCCTATGTTCCACAGATTTGCCCCATATGCCCACAATTATTCCCCCATATTCCACAGATTATGTCCCCCATAAGGGTCCACAGATTTATTCCCCCCATATGTTCCACAAATTATGCCCCATTATGCCCAAAGTTTATTCCCCCATAAGCTCCACGGTATGCCCCAAAAGTTCCAAAGATTAAGCCCCATTTTTCAAAAATTATGCCCCATATGTTTCCACATTTAAAAGCCCCATATGCTCCACAGATTAAGCCCCCCCAAAAAAATTTTCTCCCAGATTATGCCCCCATATTTCCACAGATTTATGCCCCCATATGCCCAAATTTTTTCCCCCCATATGTTCACAGATTAACACCCATATGCTCCACATTATGCCCCCAAAAGCACCACAGATTATGCCCCCTATGCTCCACAGATTATGCCCCCATATGTTCCAAAAGATTTTGCCCCCATAAGCTCCACAAATTATTCCCCCATAGTTCCACAGATTATGCCCCCATAGCTCCAAAGATTAATTCCCCCCAATGTTCCACAGATTATACCCCCATAGCTCCACAGATTAAGCCCCCCATATGCCACAGATTTGCCCCATAAGCCCACAGATTTGCCCCCTATTTCCACAGATTATGCCCCATATGCTCCACAATTATTCCCCATTGTTTCCACAGATTATGTCCCATATGATCCAAAGATTATTCCCCCCATATTTCCCCAGATTATGCCCCATATGCTCCAAGTTTATTCCCCATATGCCCACAGAGTATGCCCCAATTTAAATTTTTCCCTAGAATGCCCATATTGTTCAAAGATTAAAGCCCCTTAGTTCCACGATTAGCCAAATCTCCCAGATTAATGCTCCAAAGATTACGCCCCGTTTTTTTTTGATTATGCCCCTTATTTCCACAGATTTTGCCTATATGTTCCACAGGATTAATCCCCATATGCCCAAGATAGCCCCATATTTCCAAGATTAGCCCATATGTTTCACCCGATTATACCCCATATGCTCCACAGATTATGCCCCACATTTTAAAGGTCCCCTTTTGCTGCTGCGCTGCTGCAAAAGAAAAAAAAAAATACTACTCACCTTTCGTGCTGGGGGGCCAGGTGCTGGTGTCCTGAGCAGGGGGGTCACCGCGCGCTATGGGGAAAAGTGCCGATGTCACCGCCCGCTCAGGACCCCGGCACCGAGATAGTTACCTGTTTTGTTCGGTAATGAGGAGAAATTGCAAAAAATACAAAATTTGGGAATCACCCCGAGAGGTGGAAAAACCCATTGGATTGCCAGTAACCCGAACAACCACACAACTAGAGGTAGCCGTGGAGCGTTCCTATTTTACCTAGACGCCCATCACAGCCTGAGAGATAACTACACCAAAAAGGGAAAAGAAAAAAGCTATCGCCCCAGCAGATCCCCAAAGAAAATAGGAAGCCCCCAAACAAGTAATGGCGTTTTGCAAGAAGGAAAGCCGGACACGACAGAAAAAAGAATTAGCAAAAGGGGGGCCCCCAATCTTCAAGACGAAAAGTAAAGGAAAAAATTTTTCTGAAACCCCCAAAAAAACCCCCCAAAAAAAATACCAACACTTTTGTTGGGGCCCAAAAAAGGGAAATACACAACCTCCCCCTTAAATCAGATCTGGGGTGTAAAAAAACGAAAATGATGCGGGGGCCCCAAAAATTTCCTCTATCACACTGCGGGGGCTCAGAACTGGCCCCCCAAGGCAAAACTTCTCGGGGGCATACCTCTGCGTCCCCAAACATCTGTAATTTTTGAATCCCCATGACATAAAATCTTTGGGGGACCGAGGGGGGGGGAACCCCCCCAAATCCTTTACATTCTTGACAGCCCCCCCCGAAAAAGGCCCCCAAAGCATAATTTTTTCCATTTGGTCAGGACCCCCCCCTTTCAAATTTTCCTTGACAGAACAACCAGCTTTTTAAAAACCCCCTGATTAAAAACCAAAACAATTTTTTTTCGCTTGTTCGGTCCCCTTTGGTTTAAAACGAAAAACCCCCGAGCCAAAAAAAAGCATCAATATCATTCAAAACAGGATGTGGGGGGAAAAATTCAATCCGGGGGATCGCCCCCGCCAGGAAAGAGATGAAATTTGGGGAACCCCGCTGTGCTTTTTCCCTTAAGGCCCTTTATTTTAAAAGGCAAAAAAAAAACAACAAAATTTTTAAAATTCGAAATTTAGCCAATCCCCAAAAAAAAATCTGGCGGGGGAATCCTAATTCCCCACAACCGGCAACCCCACAAAGGGGTTAAATACCCAAAAACCAAAAGGGGAAAAATGAAAAACACGGCCAAAAAAATGTGCAAACTTTTTGAGAAAAAAAAAAAACCCCCCTCCCCCCAGAAAAAAAGGGGGGAAAAAATGCAACGACAGAAAAAAAAAAAAAAAATCTCTAAAAATTTTTTTCTTTCCACATTTTTTTTCCCCCTTCTTTTTTTTCCAAAAAAATTTTCTTTTGGGGGCCGGGTTTTGGATACTTTGGGGTTTGGACGAGGAGAACGGAAACCCCAACACAGGCCCCCGAACACCTGATTTTTTTGGGGTAATGAGGGTTTTTCAGTTCCCCTAAAAAAACGACCCAGCTAGGGGTTCCCGGGGGGGTTCCCTTTTATCCTAGACCCCTCGCCCACCTGAGAAAATAACAACCCCTAAAGGAAAAAAAGAAAAACTATCCCCCCCAAAGCAGATCCCCAAAAAATTTTGGGGAACCCCCCCCAAACTTTTTAAATTGGCGGTTGAAAAAAAGGCCCCGGAACAGAGGGGAAAATAAATTAGCAAACGCGGGGCCCCAAAATCTTCAGAAAAAAAATTTACGGAAAGAATTGGGGACTGCAATAAAAAAAACCCTAACAAAAATACCAACACTTTGATTGCTAAAAAACCTGAGATCACCGCCCTTTTTTAAACCTAAATCAATATCTGGGTAACAAAAGCTATTGGGGAAATTTTAAAAAAAACAAAGTGGACAAAACGGGGGCACAATTGCAAGCCAGATCCCCAAAAGGGGGAAAAAACCGCAGTTTCCTGCGGGGGGAAAAAACAAAAGAAAAATCAAACAGAGAAAAAAAACAGAAAAAACTTATCTGAAGGAGACCCCCAAACCCCAGAAAAACTTCAAGCAAGACGAAAGAACAATTAAAAACCCCAAGGGTGTGGGAAAAAGGAAATTTTTATCCAAAAATTCAGCCCCAGTAAGGGGATTCAAAAATTTTATTTTTATTCCCCTCAGAAAAACCCCCGGGGGACCCCCCTCAAAAACCCCCCTCTAGCATTTTCACAACGTTTCCCCGCACCGGTTTGGGCCCCCGCTGCCCTTTTCTATTTGGGCCCCGGCAGAAAAGATCAGGCGGGGGGGCAGGGCGCGCACTTTTATGTTTTGCCCCGGGGCCCGGGGCCCCGCCCCCGGGACCCCCCGGGGAAAAATCCGGGGGGCCCTTTTGAGGGGGGGGGCCCACTCGCCGTCGGGCCCCCCCCGCCCGTTAGGGGAGGAGACGGGGTCACGCCGCCACGGGGCCCCCCCCGCTTGTTTGGGCCCCCCATCAGCGGGGACAAAACTTCCCCTTCCCGGGGCCCCGCTCCCCCACCCGGGCCCCAGGGGGCCCCGGCGTTTTTTCTCACAGCGCCCGCTGAATGAAAATCATCATTCAGGGGGGGCCGGGGGTTTGGGAGGAGGCCGGACGTCGGAGGGGTTTTAAAAAGGGGGTGTGTGTTTTCCCTTTTTTTGGTCTGTGTTTTGTAGTGCGGGGCCCCTTTTAGTTTTTTGTGTGTTTTTGTGTTGTATAAGTATGTGAGGGGGTTTGTGTGTTTTTCTGTGGGATGATGGGGGGGAAATTGCGTAATGGGGGGTTTAAAATGATGTTGATGGGGAGAAGATGGGGGAAAGGGGGCCGGCAGGAAAATTGAAAAAGGGGAAAGAGATGATGGGCAGGCTTTGCGGAAAAGGGGGGAGGTTTTGATAAAAATGGGGGGGGAAAAGAAAAAGATAATGGGCAGGCATTGATGATGGGGAGAAATGATGATGGGCAGCTTTGCTTTTTAAGGGGGGGGAAAATTGTGATGATGGGGAAAGATGAAAAAGGGGGCAGGCATTGATGTTAAGGGCAGGCATTGCTGATGGGGGGGAAGAAAAAGATGGGCAGGCATTTTTTAAAAATGGGGGGGAAAAAAATTTGGGGGGATGATGGGGCAGGTTTTGTTGAAATTTTGGGGGGCCCATAAAAAATTTTTGGGGAGGCAAATGATGATAAAAGGGGGGAAAATTATGTTGATGGGAGGCAATATATGATAATGGGGATTTTTTTAAACAGCGCCCTTTCCTGTGCCGAAACAGTTAGAAACCAGTAAGCGCAGAGGAGGCCCATATTTTAAAAAGGGGGCATTTTATGGGGACCAGTTCCTGTATGGCATTTTTTTGGGGTTTTTTTTTTTAAATTTTCCTGTAGGAGATTATATGGGGGGTGACATACTGTTTTGGAAATTAAAAGGGGTTTTGATGGGGGGGGACTGGGTGCCCAAATTTTAAAACGGGGACTGTACTTTCCCGTCTTTTAATTGGGGGGAAAAGGAATTTGGCGGTTTTTGAGCTATTGAAAATTTTACAATATTTTAATCACTCTTTTTAATGTAAAAGGGGAAAGTATTTGGTTTGTTGGCCCCAAATTTTCCCCTTGTAAAATCTGTGCATCAAAAATCGTGGTCATGAACCCCCCGGGGCCCTTTTAAAAACCTGGAGCTGGCCCTGCATCGCGCCCTCTCCTTTTAAAACACCCCCAGAGGAGGGGGAACGGGGGTTTTGGAAAAGCAGCGCGCAGCGGTGGACAGGGGGCCCCGGAAAATATCGTATTCCCCCCCCCCCCCGGCCCCACGTCCCCCTCCCTGGGGGCTCGCTTTCCCCCGGGGCCCCCGCAGTCCCCTTCCAAAAGCGGTCAGGGGGCCCCGCTCATTAAAGTCAGAATTTGCATTTAAAACCCCAAAATGAGCGGTCCCCCCGGTCCCCCGCTGCGGAAAAAGGACCGGGGAGATTTTTTAGAGAAGCGGGGGGCTACAGAGACGCCCCGGCGGAGGGGGGAAGAAAAGACCCCCCCCCCCCCCCGGAAGAAGAGCTTTTTAAAAAGTGCTTGGGGGGGTTTGTGACCAGCGGTCCCCACCCAGCCACTTGGGAAATATTTGGATTTCTTAGGGTTTGGGAAACTACTTTCCCCTTTTCCCCCTTTTATGTTATAGCAAAAATTAAATTTTTTTTAGGCCCCGTTAGTTTTAAAACATAAAAAATTGGCCCCTTTTACTGTTGGAAGGTTTTTTTCCCTTTTTTTTAAAAATAAAAGTGTGTCTTTTTACAAAAAAGGTTATGTTTGGCCCCAAATTTTTTTTATATTTTAAATTTCATTTTAAAAAAGGGGTTTTAAAAGGGGTTGTTAAAAACCCCCCAAAACACAATGTTATGCCATTTTAAAAACAAAAATTCCTTTCTGATTTTGGGGGCTGTTTTAAAATTTTAAAAATTTCTAAAAAGTTAAAAGGAAAATGAAAAAACATCAAAAAAATGAATTTAAATTTTGCCGTATAGTAATTTTTATTATAGAGATTTTTTTGTTAAAAGGGGACACATTTTGGTTTAAAAAATTGGGGGGGTTTTTATCAGCTTTGTAAAACCCCCGGGTATGGGGGCTTCCTTTTTTTAAAAAAGGGGTTTTTAAAATTTTTTAAAAAAAAAATGGGGGTTTTACACTCTCTTGCTTTTTTGCATTTTTAAAAAGGGGATTTTTGAAATTTAAAAATTTTTAATTTTAAAAAATTGATACTAAAAAAATTTTAAAAAAAGAAAAATTTTTTAAAATACTAAACTTTAAAAAAAGGGGGAAATTTCTATGTAATTTTTTCCTATTTCATTGACAAAAAAAGGGGTTTAAAAGGTTTAACTTTCCCCGGGGGGTGTTTAAAAAGGGGCAAAAGGGGGGATATGTATCAAACATTTAAAAGGTTTAAAGGCCCAAACTTCCCTTTTTCAAATCCCCAAAATCTTGCATAAAAGGGGTGGTAAAAATTTGGAAAAGGGGTTTATATAAAAAATTTGGGGGGTTTTGGGGGAAAAAAAAGCTTTTTTATAGGGGTGTATTTCTATTTACGGGGTTTTTTGGCGCTTTTGCATGATGAGGGTAAAAGTATATAGGGGGAAAAAGGGGGGTCTAAATCTATAAAAAATTTATGTCTTTGGGGAACCCCAATTACAAAAGTTAGGGTTCCCCGTTATTTATAGTGCGTCTGCTATCTATTTTTTTTGTGCCCCCCCATACCCCCAAATATCTAACACCCGGGGTGGGGCATCCTGCTTGTCTTCTCATTTTCATAAAAGCTGCAACCATTTTAAAACCCTTTTCCCCGGGAAAAATTTTCTTGGTTTTTAAATTTTTTAAATTTCCAAAAGGGGCAGGAAAATTTTTACCTGTTCCCCCGGGGGGTGATCGGGAAAAACCTTTTTAAATTTGTATTGATTTTTTTTGATTTTACAAAACGTCCCCCCCCCCCAACCCAACCCCCGGGCCCCACATTTTTTTTGGGGGAAAAATTTTTTTTTTTTAGATTGTTCTTTCCCTTTTAGAAAAGTACACGGAAAAAATCCTACCCCAAACTGATTTGGGGTTCCCCGTCTAAGGGGGGTCTATTTTTGGAAAGAGTATTTCACGAGGAAATAAAAAGGGTTATCTTTGGAAAAAATCTAAACCGGGGGGGGGAAATTTCAGACACTTTTGGGGGAAAAAACAGCCCCAAAAAGGTTTCCCTCATTTTTACAAAATTTTCCCTTTTCCCGAAAAATTCCAAATTTTAAATTTGGAAATATTAAATATAGGGTTTTGGAAATTGTGAACGACTGGTCATAGTGTTGCACAGCATTAAATACACCCCCAAAAATTATTGCTTACATTCTTTTTTTTTTTAATGCCTTTTAAAAACAGCCCCCAAACCCCATTTTTCTTTGGAATGGGGGGGGGGGGGGGGTATTTTCCCGGGGACTGCAGTGTTCACCCCCAAGTGCTGACAGCACTAACCCCAATTTTTTTAACAGAGTGTTTGATTTTCCAAAATTTAAAGGCCCAATTGCATGAAAAAAATAGATGTTTTACATAGTCTCTTTTTTTCTTCAGAGGAGACTCAAAACTTTAAAAACTTTTTTTTGCAAAAAAAAAGGGGAACCCCCAAAAGGCCCCTTCGAATAGCATCTTTTTTTTTCATTTTCATTTTTTATTTATGGGGGAAACTTTTTTTTAGGGCTCTCGGGGTGGGGCCCCTTTTGGGGGGGAATTAAAAACCCCTTTTTTGCACCCATTGCTCCATTTTTTTAAAACAGATATGCCTGCCAGAGAGATCCCGAGAAAACCCCTCCCCCTATGTGGGGCGTCCTTAGAAAATGAATAAAGGGGTTTCCCCTTTTGCTCGCCATTGTTCCCCTTTAATTTTTGGGTGGTTTTAGTTTGTTTTAAAAAGAACAATCTCTTTAAATGTAAAGGTTATCTTTTTTTTTTTTTATCACCCCCCCTAAAAAAACCTTTTTTTTATTTTAAAGGGTTTTTTAACAAAACTGCAAGTTCCCCCCTACCCCTAAGCTAGGGAATAACTTAAAAATAACGGGGTTTTTTTTTTCTGACCAAGGGGCCCCCCGGGAATCCAAAAAACGGCCCCATGAAAAATAGAGAATGGTTTTTCCCAGACCCCCGGGAAAAATGCAAGGGGGGCCCCCAAAAAAGCTCGACCTTCACTTTTTAAAAATTCCCCAAGGGAAATGCTTCAATAGCCAAGCGCTCTACCATTTTTCCCCTTTTCCTGCCCTTTTAAAACAGAAAAAAGGGCGGAGGCTGATCCACACCCAAAAAGAATTATGGTTGCTAAAAATCCCCTTTTTTAAATATTTTCCCCTCCCCCCTTAAAATTGTCATTATTTTACATCAGAAATTTTAAAAACCCAAAAACTAAAGTGAGCGAAAAATGGTGGTGAGGGGGTTTCCCTTTTATATTTAAAACCCTGTTGTGCTACTCTGGTTTTGGTTTACAGATACAAAAGAAAAAAAAACTGAAGTGCCCCGGGCCTTATTTTTAAAAGCTAAAAAAATGTCCCTCCCCCAATTTCCTTTAAAATTTTAAGCTGCCCTTTTAAATGCAAAAAGTCAAGGGGGGAGGGGGTAAGGACATTTGAGATATAAAGTTGGGGAAAAGCTTACGGGGGGATTTCCTACACTGATACACTAAAAAAAAAAGCCATTAGGGGGGACATGGGGGCAAAGATGATTTTTAAAACCACTTAAAAAAAATGAATTTCTAATTAACTAAAAAAAAAAGATTTTATGGAAATAGGGGGGAAATTTAAGGGGGTCACTTCAAGCCAATGTTTTTATTGATCCCCTTTGGGGAAAAACAGTGTTTTCCCTCACTTTTTTACTGCATTTTTTAAAAACATTGCAGCGCCCCAAAAAAAAGGGTTTTTTTTTTTTTTTTCCCAAATTCCCCGGGTTTTTTTCTCAAATTTTAAAATCGTCAATTTTTTGTCTGTCTGAAAGGAAAAATTTCCCCCGTCGCAATTGGGGAAAACCCCCGGGCCCGACGCAAAACCCAACCCCCCCAAGGCGCAGTCCAGCTGCAAAATTTGGGGCCCCCCGGAAAGGGAACCCCCGCACCCCACCGCAAAAATGGGGGATCACCAAATTTGCCCGGTTTTATTCCTGCCCATGGGGTCAGGGTTTTCGCACCCCGGGGATAAAACCCGGCCCCTCGGAAGTACCCCCCCCGGGCACCCCCCACGTAAACCCCAGGCTGCCCCCAAAAACACCCCCCAGCAGCCCCTTAAAAATACCCCCCCGCAGCACCCCTTATACCCCAGCAAGGCAGCCTCTATATCCCCCCCAGAAAAACCAAAATACCCCACCCAGGCAGCCCCCCAATACCCCAGCAGCAGCCCCCCAAAATATACCCCAGCGCCCCAAAAACCCCCCGCAGCAGCAGCCTCCACTTTTACCCCAGCACCCCCCTATATACACCCCAGCACCTTTTTTTATAACCCCAGCCCTTTAAAAACCCCCCGCACCCGCCCCCTCCCTTTACCCCACACCCCCCCTCCCCATATCCCCCCGCAGCAGCGCCTCCACAAAAACCCCGAAAAAAAGCAGCCTCCACATATACCCCCGCCCCCTCTATAAACCCCCCGCAGCAGCAGCCTCCAAATTCCCCCCCGCCTCTATTTACACCCCAGCAGCCTCTAAATAACCCCGCAGCCTCAAAAAACCCCAGCAGCAGCGGCCTCCACTTTTCCCCCCGCGGGAGCAGCCCCCACATATCCCCCCGCAGCACAGCCTCCAAATTATCCCCAAGGGGGCCCCATAAAACCCCCTCAGCCTTATATACCCCCCACAGAAAACCCCACTTTTTACCAAAAAAACCTTATATCCCCCCCCAGCACCTCTATTACACCCCACAGCAGCACCTCAAAAAACACCCAGCCCTTATATACCCCCAAAAACCCTTTTAAAACCCCAGCAGCAGCCTTTTATTTTACCCCCAAGGGGGCCCCAAAGATACCCCCCGAACCCCCTAATAAACCCCCCCAGCTTAGAAACAACCCACGCCTCTTTATACCCCCCAGAAAAAAGGGGCCCCTATAAACCCCCCCAGCCTCTAATACACCCCAGCGCGGGGTCTAAAAACCCCAGCAGCAGCCCCCTTTTTAAAACCCCCACAGCCCCAAAATACCCCTATCAGCCTCTAAATACCCCCGGGAGCCTCTATATAAAACCCCGAACCCAAAAACCCCCCCAAAGCCTTATATACCCCCCGCACCCCTTTTTAAAACCCCAGCCCCTCTATTTTAACTGCAGCAGCCTCAAAATACCCCCCGCCCCTCTTTAACCCCCGCAGCCTCTATTTTCAGCCAAAACCCCTTAAAAACAGCTCAGCAGCCTGTTTTTAAACCCCAGCCCCTCTTTATACACCCA